>JXCR01143104.1:20922-38513 GCA_002079205.1 Phalaenopsis hybrid cultivar | reverse complement strand
TTTAATGCAAATGTGCTTTGATTTGGCAAAGATATCTTAAGCATGTGCATTTTTGGAAATAATATCCCTTAATTTGGGGGACCTTTGGTCCATGGCTTGATTTAGGTGGTTTCATGGTGTTTGGACTGGTCATTAAGTCCAACTAATGGCTGGGGTGGAGTTAATTTGGTGACTTTAGGGTGGTTAGTATTTAGAGCATGGGTCCAAGTGGGTGCAAATTACCAAAACTTGGGTTTCGGCTATGCTAGTCATGTCAATTGGCCAAAATAAATATTGTATTTGGTGTAGATGATCATAATGAACAACTTTAGTGAGGAATGTAAGTGGTTTTGAGCTCAATTGAAGGGTCAATTTGAGAGAATTTTGAACCTTAATCAATTTGGTTATGTTGGGCTAGGCTTGGGTCTAGCTTGGGTTAGACTTGGGCTAAGTCCAAATTTATTATTGTAAATGATCAATATGGACCTCATGAAGAGTTTTCAACATGAATTGGATGCAATTTGGAGGTTAAGGCAATCAATTGGGTGAAATTTAGGGACTTAGCCAATTTGGGGCTAAATTTTGTGGAGGTTAAGGCAATCAATTGGGTGAAATTTAGGGACTTAGCCAATTTGGGGCTAAATTTGATTGTTGTAAATGGTCAATAGGGACCTCATTAGGAGTTTTCAACATGAATTGGATGCCAATGTCGATGTTAAGGCAATCAATTGGGTGAAATTTGGGGACTTAGCCAATTTGGGGCTAAATTTGGGTATTTTGGATTCAGGCCAAAATCAAATGGATATGAGGCTTCACCAAGATCAATCGATGCTTTATTTTGATGTATATGAAATTTATCAAGATTTTAAATCATTAATTGGGGCCAATTGACTGGGCTATGGGTTCAATTTGATGAGATTAAGTCATATGATCAAAATTGGGGCTTTAAACTAACTCAAAATTGGGTTAAAATAATGGACCAATTGAGCTTGTATTTTGTTTAATTTGGTCAAATCAAAAGTGAATTTGAGTTTATGATTGAAAATGAGGTCAATTGAGGTAAAATTGATGGACATTTGAATTGTATTTGGCCAAATTTGGATCTGGTTAATTGAGATCAAATTGATGGACATTTGAGTTGAATTTGGGGAAATTTGGACCCTTAAATGGCAATTTAGGGATTTTGGTTAAAGATGGTCAAATTGGCCAAATTGGGTCATGTGGTAGTTGAGAGAAATTAAATTAGGAATATTTAGGATTTATTGGATTTTTCTTGGAATATTTTGGAATTTTGGGATTTTGAGCTATGGAGGGGTATTTTGGTAATTTGGGGGTGTTTTAGGGGTACAAGGCCAAAATGGATATTTTGTTAGCATTGAGGTACCAATCATCAAAAACTNATGGTTGTGAGTGAATGTGGGTGTATATGAGTGTAGATGAGTGTAGTGAGTGCCTTAGCCCCAGACCAACACACAGGGTTAACCTTAAGGTCCAACAGTCCTGAGGGTGACTCATCTTGAGTTTCCCCCATAGTGATCCCAGCTACTAAATACTAGAGGTCGAGACCAACATGTGGCACTTCAAGTTGAGTAATGAAGAGGGTAGAATTTCTAATAGTGAGGGTTCCATGTCTAGTTTTTTAAGAATAGTCAGTAGGAAAATCATATGGCTAGACCATAGGCTCCTAAAAGTGAAAAACTAAACCTCAACCAAAAGTGAGGTCAACAAGCATCCTCAAAAGCAATATCTGTTTGAATTCACCACTACTAATACTCATTGATACACCAAAGCTATGTGCAAGTTTTCATATGCTTTTAATGCCTATAATTGGTGATTTTCAATGATATTGCACTATAAAGGATGGTATTTTATATTATTTTTGTTTCAAGTACAGAAAATGGAGTTTTGGAGAAAAAGAAGCAAAAATGTTGTAATTTGGAGCAAAAACGAGCAAGAAAGAAAATTTTATCCTGACACATTTCTATATGTCTTTCTATGATTAATCTTTTTGCACTTCTCACAAATTTTTGAATGAAATTACACTTTTAAAAAAGGTTTTTTATGGTTATTTTGTAGGTCTATCTGTTAGAAACGCAACACAACTGAAACGGGGCTAAACGGAGCCAAATGAAGTGAAATGGTGAGCTGCACAGGGTGGGCATCGACAGCGCCAAAGCCAGTGCCGACAGTGTTGAAGAGCAGAAAAACAACGAGAAAATGATGCCGACAGCACCCAAAATGGCACCGACGATGATCGGAACTATCATGGATCGATTTTTTGTGGCTTTTGATATTCTCGAAGGCTCCCAAGTGATTCAAACACCCCATGAANGGTTCCATGTCTAGTTTTCTAAGAATAGTCAATAAGAAAATCCTATGGCTAGACCTTAGGCTACTAAAAGGGGAAAACTAAACCTCAACCAAAAGTGAGGTCAACAGTTGTGAATAAGATTTCACATTAACATTTGTGATATGTTTTATAGGCTATAGAATCTCCTCCCAACTATTAAATCAAGCACCAACTTGCTCACATAAGGAAAAGATTAAGGATGTGAATCTCAAACATGTAGTAGTGGTAGCTGTAGCAGAACTAGTGATCGTCTGATTGATCAAGGATCCAATATAAATTGGCTTTAACATCTAAATACAATACTTTAGAGTGGCTCTATATCTTGTAACTTCACTGAGGTTATTAGTAGGGAGTAGACGAGCTGAAATAAAATAGTGCTACACTTTCTATGTGGCTTCAAGCTTTGACATAGGGAAATTTACTCTCTTTTCATTTGTTATTTTCCATAGTCCTCTTCTTGTAGTCAATGATAATACAATATCATCTAGTTTGTCCTCAATCAGATTATAATTTGAATAAAAGCACAATACGCTAGGGGGCAGCTGGTAAAATAAATTTATTACCTCAGGGGAAAAAGCTACTGATTTTCCTCTAACCATAACTTGATCTTCTTCAACTTCAGTGAGATTAACACAAAACTTCCAAACCACATAAATTATAGCTACAACAAAAAAACAACAAAATCATTCCCACTGTCGCTGAACTGTTAAATCTTCCACTCCTCCACCAGGATGTTTCAAACATTGCTCGGGAATTAATTTTCTTGATTGTAGTGCTTCAGTATATCTATCCTAAGCTTTCAAACTAACAAAGTTACTAAAATCAAAGTGGGACTTCCCCTTACTCCTCTTCAATCTTTGGGCCATTTCTAAATATTACATAAAAATCACAATAAATCCTAAATTCAAGTCTAAAACACTAAACTTAACTTCCAAAAGCTTAAATCATCATTTCCAAGTATTTTCCATAAAATTTTCTTAAACTTTCACCATGAATAGTGATTTTTGGATAAATCCCCAATCTACTGAAAATGCATGGTGAAAATAAAAATGTTCCACATAGAAGTAAAGCTCTTACCTTAAGAAGATGAAATCTGGCGAATTTGGGTTGATTCCACAATGAAATCTTCACTCTAGAAGGATCCCTAAGTTCCAAAATCACAAAATCTCGAGGAAGAAGTTGACGGTTGGCGCAAAAATGGCAATTTTTGGCTCAAATTATCACTTTTAACCATTTACGAGTCGGTTTAAGTAAATCAGCACTTAAGAGCGACTCGTTCGATGCTTAGGCGCCTACCTCTTGGGTAGTTCAGTGCATATGTGCGGGGTTTTTGTTCCTAGGCACGAGTGTACAATTTTTGATATTTTTGATTTTAAGTGAAATGCTCATCTAGCCTAAGTCAACCACCCTTGAATGGTCTTATAAATCTTTATAATTATTTTCTTCCCCTTCAACTCTCATCTTTCTCAAAATTCACCAATTTTCACAAATTTGATTCAATACAAATTAATACATAATTTTACACACAAACAAATATTTATATTAATTTATAAACAAATACAAACACTTATGATACATAATTTCTCAATCTAAAGAGTATTGGTGAGATAATTCCAAATCATATACTTCAAATATGAAACAAACTCTACAATAAAAACACTTTAAAAAAATTAACACTAACATCAAGACACCTAAAACAAACAAACACTACCATTAAACAAACAACTACACTTTAGAACTAAATTCCATTTTCCTTCCAGTGGAACAAATTTTGGCCTTTCATTTATTTCTCTTGGGGCATTTGGAATATAGATCTGATAAATTGGATGGTGGTGAAGAACTTTAGTTGAGTTTTCTTCAATCCAGTTGTTTTTCAAGTATATAGCCTTGCTTGCTTCTTCAATAAAACTTGTATGGGTAAATTGCATCTTCAGTTGCCATCCAATATGCTTCAAATGTGTGTTATTTTCATTCACCTTGGCTTCAATTGAAGCCACATTAGCCTTAATTATTTCAATCTTCTCTGATATTCCATCTATACTAATAAGTAGGAAACTGTTGTATAACTCTTACGCACTTTGACTAACAAACTTTTTTCTTCATGGCTTCTTCTTTCTTCTTCATATCAATCTCCCAAGAAGTCTTTTTTCCAAGATCTCTCACTCTTCACTTAGAATTTAGGATAAAAATTAAAGTGGGTTGAAAATTCTCTTTGTTCCATATTGTTTATAGGCTTTGGACAAAGCCAAAAACCACTACACACGTTCTCAAACCACTAACCCACCCTTAAACTCACTAAACCATTTTTAATTCTTCTAGAAATGCAATTTAGCACGTTTAGTTAACTAACGCGCTTGAGCGCCAAATGTTGGCGCTTAAGTGCCGGTGCTTAATTTAGTACAAGTCTACTTAACGTCAAAATATACTTTCTAACACGTCTAAGTCTTCTATTATTGTCTTAGAATCATCACTAAATCAAAATATTTTCAAAAATACTACCACATTTTTCTTAACAACACACAACAAAATAGCATTCCAAATAGAAACAGACTGATAACTATGGATTGCTTCACATAAAAAATTTGGTTTAACGTCGTCAGCCCGACCTAACAAGTGATTTTTCTGGTTGACCTGACAACATAAGATCAATTAATTTAAGTTGATCCCTTATCATTAACTAGCAGTCTAACACAATGGCATAAATAACTAGTAGAAGCTCTATGAGCTTATCATACCACATACTACACACCGACACAGTCAACAACGTTTGCTCTGGTGTACAAGACCGAGGTAATGCTTCAACTTAAAGTATAACTTCCTTCTCTCAGGATTATATTAGCAAATAAAATAAATAAAGAAGATATTGCAAAGTTATTACCTGAAGGGCTCAAAATTTTAGAAGGCAAGTGCTTACAAGCTCAAAAAAATATGGAGCCATATTAGAAAAAAATGATACGGTCCAACAATAAATTAGTTCATCTGAGAACGTTTCAAATTGGAGATTTGGTTTTTGTACTTCAAAGACCTATCATCGCTCACCAGAAAAAAAAAGTGAGAAATTCAAACCAATATGGGAGGATATGTATGTTGTTGAAAAAAACATATTCGAGAGGATCCTACCAGTTGGTCAATTGTTAAGGAGAAAGAATCACACCCCTAATCAATGGGCGATATTTGAAAAAATATTACGAAACATAAAAATAACTCATTTGTAAACTAGGAAGATAATTATAAAAACTGAAATGAATTCAAATTTGTTTCAATAGCACAACTAGGACTTCAGCCTTTTAAGACTTTCTTTCTGCTCATTAAGCGGGTGCTCAGGAGAATGACTTCTTGAAATAAAAATAAAAAAATGAATAAAAGATGACGCTGAAACAAAATCTCATAATTTTACATTAACAAAATAAATCGAAATCAAGTCTGACTTGTTTACATTATTCTGTTACTCGCAGAAGAAATGTCGAACAACATGATTCTTTTTACTTTTTGTAGTGGTGTGTGTTTGGCTCTGGACCACTGATGCATAGCAGAAGGATCGAGAATCCATTTTAATTTTTATCCGACACAAGTGGAATTATTATACAATAGACTGCAATTGTCTATTGTTAACCAAGATGAAGTAGCAAGGAAACTGCCTGTATTGGAGTTCTAATCATGACAGTAGAATACTATCAAAGAAAATGAAAAGCCAATGAAACATAAACCAAAAATTGATCATAGTAATTTAAAATCAACTGGAGTTGCTGCTTCTCACGGGTTCATAGACGCATCAAATGCAAGAGTAACTAAGCTGAAACAAAGGCTGACACAAACCCAAAGGAGAAATCGTAATAAGCGACTCAAAAGACTTGAAGAATAAGAACAATGAGAGTCGGAACCTATGGAGGAAGATGTTATCAAATTCAAAATCTAGATTCTAGAATATACACCTAAAGAATTATACCTTATCCTGGGGGTAGAAAACATGAACTTCGATGAAGAAGAAATAGAAAGAACAATCTTTGCACCAAGCCCATATGTACTAGTTCTTGACCTCATAGTGACAGAAGAGCCAACTAAAGAAAATAATCTCTAAGTAGGAGCTCAAACGCATCTAAACCATTAGACGACATTATTTAGAACATTTTAAGAATATTAATGGCTGAAGGATTAATATACTCGAGGGTATACAATTGGTCACAAGATCAATATCTATGAAGAGGGGGAATGTATCCCACCACACATTGATCATCTTGACTTTGAATGGCCTTTCTGTACAATATCATTACTAAAAAGGTGTGCCATAATGTTCGAAAAGGATATCCTTATTAGATTCCCCTCACACGTGGATCAGTACTAGTCCGGTAAGGGAATAGAGCTGACATGGCTAAACATTGCATACAAGGAGTAGTCGACAATGAATGTCAATAACGCTATGAAGAGTGCATCCTGAGAAACATCCCATTGATTACTAACCTAAACCCGAACTTGAGGAAAGTAGACCTCCGGAATTGTCATGACCACGTGAATATCCAAGCACCTGATCCATACTTGATGAAACATTTTTCAATTGTATCTCAGAGTGCAATATATACATGGTAGGTCTGGTAATGTTCAAGTTTGCTAAGATGATAGATGGGAATATGACAGTGCTATGCACTATGTGATGTTTTGCTGACAACTGTTGTTATGACATTTTGCTTAAAAAAATGTGACGTACTGTTGACATTTTTTTCAATGTATGATATCTTTTGTAATGAAATAAAACTCTAGTTTTATTATAAAAAATCATCACATACTGCTAAAAGTGACATGACTTCAAGATTGAAATTTTTTTGTGAAACAATATAAGAGTTACTTCCCGACCTATAGACTGATAAATATTAAAAGTTAAAAACATTGTAGTTCTCTTTATGTGCTTTTCACACATCTTTTATGCTATCAGATATAAGACCTTCCTGAGATGGAGTCACGACCATCCTTTAGCTTTTCCTTTTTGGATAGGATACAAGTCTATTCTCATTCATCCAACTGACATTTGAAATCTTTAAGAGAAGATATAAGACCTCTGTCGATGGAATATGACATCCGATCTATTTCTTACTATTGGATATAAGACCTCTCTGACACGGAGTCACGATTTTCCCTTAGCTTTTTTCTTTTTGGTATAGGACATAATTCTCTTATCATTCCTTCCCAAGACCAACATTCAACATATTTTAGAGATGGTATAGGACCTCCTTCAATGGAATATAACATTCGCTCTCTTTCTTGCTATTAGGTACAAGACCATCATGGCATAGAGTTATGGTTTTCCTTTAGCTTTTCTATTTGGGATAAAATATAAGTCTATTATTATTCCTTCCTAAAACTGTTATTCGACATCTTTGGGTGGTGGTATAAGACCTCATTTGATGGAATATGACATCCACTCTCTTTCTTGCTATCAGATATAAGACCTTTCTAACATAGAGTTATGGCTTCTATTACTTTTTCCTATTGGGATAGGATATAAGTCTATTAGCATTCCTTCCCAAAATTGACATTTAACATCTTTGAGCAATGGTATAAGACTTCCTTCAATGGAATAGACATCTGCTCTCTTCTTTAACTATTGAATGTAAGGCCCTCCGGACAAGGAATTAAGGCTTTCCTATAGTTCACCTGCTTTCTCACTTTTGTTACAACTTCCTTATATGTCCTGACACCCTTTCCCTAACAGACTTTAAAATTTGAATGTTAAAATTCCCAACACAGAATAATTACATTCTTCTTTAAAGCCAATGTCAAATTGAAAATTTCACTGGTTGTGTTGGCTGCTTCGGTCAATGCTAATATGTGTGGCATATTAATTAAGTATTCCACACTTAATGGGGGCCCATTTATTTACCTCACTTTTGTGAGGCTTTATCCCAAATCTCAATCCATGATCAAGACATATCATGAATCACCAAAATCAACTCAGGATCACATAAATTCTTCTACAAGTTCTAAGATCACCAAGATCATCAAATCCATCATGAGGAACAAGTCTACTAACATTGACTTGTTAAACCTATCAAAGATCCTGATACCCTAAAATTTGAATCAAACTCTAATGTGTCCCCTCTTTACCTCAAAATTAAGTGACACCTTAGCAAACTAATTTGATGATGGTTGAACCTAGTTTGAACCATTATTGGTCAAATTGACCATTTGGTCAGCCTTAAACCCTATGGTCTTGATCTCGATATTCTGTATATGTAAGGACTTATGAAGTTAACACCACTACTTGAAGATTTTAATCTCCGACAATGGCGCCAAAAACTTGATCTCTGAATTCTTAATGCTTATGCACAGTATAACAATAGTGCTGATGGTATTTTTCACTTATATTTCTTTATGAATCAAAAACTTGATTCTGAAGAAAAAATAAGAATTTAACTTTTAAATTTATATATATTTATATTGGGATACAACACAAGTATATGTATCATTATCAAGTAATATAGGTCTTTTTGATTAAGACCTCAATACCGAACCCACAGAGAAGATTATGCAATATGCACTTTTTAGAAAGTTTTTCTATTTTTTAAAAAATAATTACTTAAACTAAAATTAATTTCTGCAAGAATTTAAAATTTAAAATATTTTTGGTATTTTCGATATTTTAACGAAATAGAAAAAAGATAACTAAAGTTTTTGTAGAAGAAAAATATTTAACATGAAAATATTTTTCTTCTTATCATGAATCAGTAATAAGTATAGAAATTTTGTTCTGGAAGTATGCAAATTATGCTGTCATATAGGAGCAATAATATTTTTACCCTTACTAGAGATGCTATAAAGAACATTGGCTAATTTAAAGTTTGAATAGTTCTGAAGACCGACTAAGTAGGGAAGATACTAGCTCTCACTCTAGAGTTCCCTTGATTCCCTCCACCTGGGGGCTAACATTGTAGTATCAGAACCTAAAATAATAAACCAAGTTGGGGGCTTTAACCTGTCACTTTAAGGTCCTCTAACTCTACACCCATTAATAAATATTTCCTTATTTATTTGCACTCAATCATATTAACTACATTCTCATTCATACAACCTCAAGTGATTCTTTCCATTTCTTGACTGAGACAATACCACCCCGGTTCTTACAAGTTCTCACAACAAATTTTATCATCCATATTGGCCAAATCAAGAAGTAAATGAAGTGCATGGATTTAAATCATCACAATTGTTTCCAACATTAAAGATCAATACTCTCCACAACTTCCATCCAAAACTTAATTACTTATCATTTCAAGAAGAACATTAAAGATCAATACTCTCCACAACTTCCATCCAAACTTTAATTACTTATCATTTTAAGGAAAAAATAAAGAAAACTACTCAGAATACATTGGATTGGACAAATCAAGAAGTAAATGAAGTGCATGGATTTAAATCATCACAACTTCTTCCAACTCAATACTCTCCATAACTTCCATCCAAAACTTAATTACTTATCATTTTAAGAAGAAAGATAAAGAAAAAAACTTCCATCCAACACTTTAATTACTTATCATTTTAAGGAGAAAGATAAGGAAAACTACTCAATGAAGTGCATGGATTTAAATCATCACAACTTCTTCCAACATTAAAGATCAATACTCTCCGTTATTCCATCCAAAACTTAATTACTTATCATTTTAAGAAGAAAGATAAAGAAAACTACTCATAATCTATGGAGAAAATGGAGTGCATGGATTTAAATCATCACAACTTTGTCCAACATTAAAGATCAATATTCTTTACAAGTCTGATTTAAATCATCACAACTTCTTCCATCATTGAAGATCAATACTTTCCACAACTTTCGTCCAAAACTTAATTACTTATCATTTTAAGAAGAAAGATAAAGAAAACTACTTAGAATCCATGAAAAAAAAAAAACCACACTTTAGCTTAAAAGAAGAAACTATCGTCAAAAACAAAATCAGCAATAAGTCTCAATTAAAACCAAAAGTAGTCTAAAACAAAGAGATAAAAACTTATCTCAATTCCTCCAACAAACTCTAAAAGTTCCTTTGAATCTCTTCTCTTTTACAATCACTCATAAAAATAACAAAAAGGATAAAGTAAATAAAAAGCTGTTCTTGAAAATCTTTTCGAACTAACTCCCCAGAAAAGAACTTTCAAAACTTGTCAGTATTTTCAGGACTCTTTTCTAAGTCCTCTCTTCTTTCTTTCATAGTTTTCCAAGAGGTGCCTTGAGATCTCTTCAAAATGTGTCTTGATTCGATGTATTTTCCCAAGAGATGCATCCTTTCATGATAATTTTTGTCCATGGTGGTTACAGCCACCTGTTAAGCCAATGGGTGACTCAAAAACCTCTTTGAAATTTGTAAAACTGATTTTACTCATCTAGTAACTGCCAGTGGCGCTTAAGTGAGGGGTCTCGGCGCTTAGGCGTGGCCTTCTCTATTTAACCAGTTATTAAGCGCCGGATCTGGCGCTTAAGCGCCAAAACTCTTCTGCACAATTTTTTTGTCTTTTTACTCCAAATTTGATCCTTTTTCTCTCCTTTAAGCATTTTTTTCAATTTTACTTGTATCTGCAAGAAAAACACAAAAATACCTTCCATTAAAACAATATCTCAAAAATAGGTATAAAAATATGTCTAAAAATACTATATATTTTAGGTGTATCAGTCACCACATTGACCCTATGGTCGACCTAACCCTAATTAAACCTAATTAAACCTTTAGCCTCCCTTAAATTAGGCTAAATTACACCTTAAATCCTAATTATTTATAATCCTAATTAGACATAACTAAACACTTAAGCATTACTTAAATTAGGTTTAACTAACCATAAACCTTATTTAGGTCTAACCCTAATTAGAACTAATTAAACACCTCAGACTTACCTAACTTAGTCTTACTTAATCTTAAAACCTTAATTAAGTCTAGCCTTAATTAAACCTAATTATAGCCTTAAGCCTTAGCTAAATTAGGCTTGATTAATCATAAACCCTTAGTTTGGTCTAACCCTAATTAGACTTAATTAAACCTTTAAGCCTTACCTAAATTAGGCTTAATTAAAATTAAATTCTAATTAAGTCAAAACCACATAAGACTTAATTGATATCATAAGCCTTACTTATCTTATGTTTAAGTAACCGTGAATCGTAACTAAGTCTAAACCACATTGGGCTTAATTAATATCTTAAGCCTTACTTAACTTAAGCTTAAGCTTAAGCAACCATAAATCCTAATTAAGTCTATACTACATTAGAATTAATTAATATCTTAAGCCCTACTTAACATAGGATTTAGTAACCATAAATCATAATTAATTCTAAACCACTTTAGGCTTGATTGATCTCTTAATTCATAAGTAACCATAAATCCTAATTAAGTTTATACTATATTAGAAATAATTATTCTCTTTAGCCATACTTAACTTAGGCTTAAGTAACCATAAATCCTAATTAGGTTTAAATCACATTAGACTTAATTAATTTCATAAACCTTACCTAAAGCACGCATAAGTAACCTTAAATTCTACATAGGCTTAAACCACATTAGACTAAATTAATCTCTTAAGCCTTACTTAAATTAGGCATAAGTAACCTTAAATCCTAATTAAGTCTAAACGACATTAAACAGAAATATTCTTTTAAGCCTTAACCAAATTAAGCTTACCCCCAATCCTTTAAAATTAACCCTCAAACTTAAGTCTAAACCAATTTGGACTCAACCTAAATTTTTAAGTTCAACCCTAATTGAACCTAAATAACCCTAAACCTTAGGTTCAACCCAAATTGAATCTAAGTAACCCTAAATCATAGGCTCAACCCAAATTGAACCTAAGCAACCTTAAATCATTGGTTCAAACCAAACTTAGCCTAAGGAACCCTAAACTATAGATCCAATCCAAATTGAACTTAAATTACCTACAACCTTAAAGCAACCTAATTTAGGTTAACTCAAGCTATTTGGAACCTTATGTTAGATTAGCTAATCTATACATGTATTAATCAAAATCATGAATGACTTAAAATTCACCCAAAAAGACACTAAAACTTTAACGTGAACCCTAAATGTAATCTGGTTTGAAAAGATATTTTGGAGAGGTAAGCCATGGTTGCTAACAAAATATCTTCTAGTAACTTGTGACAAATCAAACTGCAACTTAATGACCTGAGATGATTGAACCACGGGATCTTGATCAGTTCATCTCAAACAAAAATAAAAATAAATAACAAAACTACAAAACTTAGTCGACTAATAAATCATGAACAACTTAAGATTTTCCAACCCCTAAAATTTAAAAAAGACATTCAAACTTAAATGAATCCCTAATAAAAACATATCACCGAGTGCAAATTAAGCTCTAGTGTTCAGATCTATGAAGATCTCTTGGACAATGCAATATGTAGTTGCTAGCAAGAATCTTTCGGTACTAGTTTAACTACCTTTTCGAACTAAGTATATTTTAATACCCTTACGACCCTAGGACGACTGAGCCATAGACATCTTGACCAGGTTGTCTAAAAATTATAAATTCTATTAACTAAATCAATAAATTAAAATATAATTTTATACTAACTTTGCTTTGCAGGATTACTAAAGATACAAGGGAAGTTCAACTTTAGATTTATTTATATGTTATTAGGGTGTGCTAAATCTGTTTTGCAGGGATGACATTTTAAGGCTTGAATGGTGAATTCTAGAAGACAAAATAAAGAGAAAAAAACAAAATAAAATGATAAAAAAAAATAAAATGATAAAAATAAATAAAACCAAAACTCTTAGGGTGGTACCAGATTCTTATAAATCTATTACTTTTGACTGAACATTGACATTTCTCTCATTGATCTTAACACAAAGCAACTTTGAGAATAATAGTTAACCTTAATCAAGAGTGAAAAACTTAGAATAGGCATTGTACCTAATTCTCTAGTTTTGGGATTTGATGTGGTTTTCTTTGTATGAGTATCTCAAGAATTAAACACTTCAGAGTTCTCTCTACGATGTTTACCACAATGAAGTTCTCTCAACATTTTATTGTCTGTTTTCTATTTTCATTTGCCTTTTTCCTCATTCTCCAAGTTTCTTAATATATTAAAGTCATTCGCATGATTTGAGAGAATAAATTATTCAGAGATTATGACAATATAATAAGTAACTGAATGGTGACACCNATGTTACATGATAATTTAGGTATTTTAGCTTTTAGTTTGGCCACCTTATAACTCAATCAGCTGGAGTTAGTCTTTCCTTGTTTGGCAAGACTAGCTCATTTGCCTTCACGGAATTGAGGTTCTCGGTCCGTTCTTGATGATCTTCGAGTCAGCGATACTTGACTCAATCGGCTTACTTCTCTCTTTTGGTTATACTAGTCTAGTTGTCGATTAGCGATCCCTGGATAAGGAACTTGTGTTAGTAGAACAAGTCTAGTCTATTAGGCATATAATGAATCATCATAATCCAACATATGGCATGCCCCCTAGCGTAACGATCCTTCCGAGAAGCTCCGTATAGATCATATGATGATTAGTTCCTGGCTCCTGATGAAGAATAATAGGGGAGTTTGAGAAATAGTTGGGAATGTTGCAATCTTTCATTATATTGGGTTATGAAAGGAGACAGATTGATGCCTCTACTCGACTCAATAATATTTAGCTTTTGGTTCAACTTATCATCGCTCGGTCGGCCCTCAACCCCAGCTGAGGGGGCTTGCCCCCGATTAGGCATGCCTTTCGATATTTTTCTATTGAACACTTAGCCTTCTAGTGCTATCCCTTGGCCTTCCGCTGATTAGCTTTCCACCTTTCGCTCGTGGTCCCATAATCTTCCGCCAATAGGCTCTTGGTTTTTCTCTTGGTAGCTCTTCTTAGCCTTACTTTTTTGTTCCTCTTGCTCCTTTGATTTCTTTTAGATTCTTCCAGGCAAATATCTAATGTAAGATATATTCTCTAATTGATTAATCAATTCATTAGGGCCTTACTTTTTTCGTATTGCAATTGAACATTATCTTTTTGGTAATGAATATCATTAAGAAAAAAAATCACGAAAGAAAATCAACGATATTTTCCTTACAAGTTCATGGGCGACATATATAAAGAAAATATAATAATGAGTTTTATATTGAATAAGAAATGTCAATTTTTCTTTGTAGTTTTTTTCTCATTTAGAAATTCTTTTATTAAGTATTTTAACTTAACTAGTTAATGCCTCTACTGTTATTAAATATCTAGAAAGTCAAACTTGTATTTTAATTTCGTTTAATATATTCAAACATTGATGTTTAGAGGTTAGACATGTAATTACATAATAATTGGGTGACATGCATGTAAATTTTCCTTATTTTTATAGTTTGAAAGTTATTTTTTCTGTGGTGCACAGTAAAACATCAACACTTTGCAAATTCAATACCCTCATCTAGTTAATGCCTCTACTGTTTTCATTTGAACCTGCAAATGTCAACTGCCACCCTATACTTTGGAATCACCAACAGAAATATTTTTTACATCATTTTATATGTTAGACTTAATACTACCAATATTTCAAAACACTATTATTCAGTATAAAAGTATTATTGATTAGAACCAAAGAAACCTAAAAATATGAAAAAAAATCGTTGAGGTTGTTTATGAAAAATGTACCAAAATCATATTTAATACATCTAATCTATACACAAAGATATACTAATGACAAAGTTATAACTTTTGCTGCCAAAAGATAAATCTCAAAATAAAAGGGTGAATAGACTTCTATATTATACATAATTATATTAATTTCCTCTTAAGCAACTTGTAGTAAGAAGCACCTCCAATGCGTCGGTTTCAACAACCGAAAAATATTTTTATGGTAAAAATGGTCATTTACATACATACCAAACAATTCTTATGTATTTACATATCTAATACCCAAACTTTAATATTTACACACAAACAATAGGCAAATTTTCCATGAATTCAGATCAAAATTCCACCTACTCTTAAAGAGTTAAGTACCTATTTTCTTTAATGAGTTTATGAGACCAAAGGTTTATAAATATACATATGAAAATTTAAGCGACATATAAATATATAAGAATCATGTAGTGGGCATGTTAATTTGGTCCACACCTCAGTCTGACTATAGGATTGATCGGCAATCAACATTATATATCGACAATGACGATACTTACAAACAATAGACATTCAACAATAGTGGAGAATTGGGAGTGGCGACAATGACAGTTTGGCGGTGACAAGAATATTATACAGATTGGTCATTAGTAAGTCACTTCATCATTAATAAGCGTAAAGATTCTTACTTTATAGCTGAAAAAACCCTCTATAGTTATAACGAAGTCTTCGCAGCATCAACTAGGTGCATCTTGATCTTGTGGTGCTTAGAGAGGGCGTCTAAGAAGGTCATCACAGAGTGGTCGACTATTGGGTCCACCAAGGCATCAATCCATGACAACAAATAACTGTATTTCAGGAAAACAGAGTCTGATTTGTGAAGTTTACACGCATCATATACTTATCATTTAGTTTCTACACCACCACCATATTTGATAACCAAGTTTGGCACTACACCTATCTGATGTACATAGCCTCCAACAGCTTCAATACCACCTCGTGTACTGGTTTAGAAAGGATAACAGGTTAAGTCCTCTGCATTTGTTTCATCGGTTAGACAACAAGCTTCATGTTGAGAAGGCGACATGCTATGTTGATTGGTATCCTTAACATCCCTGCTGCTAACCAGGAAATAGCATTCTTGTGCTTCTGGAGGGTCGCGATGAGTCTATCTTTCAACATCTCTTCAAAATCTTCATTAATATAAAAATATTTCTTAGGCTCTCTATAATTCTCAAAGATTTCAAGAGTGGTCTTATTGGTCATGGGACACCCTTCTTACAGGATTTGGAGGTCGAGCGGCTCCTGATCTCCTAATGGTAATAAGTTTGAGACTGCTCCAAGTTATCTAAAACTCTGAAACGTCCAAGTTACACCCAACTGCACTTCATATGTCAGTGTCTTTATTGTGAGTTTCTTTCATTAAGGTTTGAGTTTTCTTATTTTTGACATGATCCAAGCTCACCGCAACTTTAAGTATGTTGGATCCTAATTTTTCCATGAATCACACCCACGAAATAAAGTGTAAGATAGGAGAGAGAGAGATAGAGAGATGGAGAGAGAAAGAGATAGAGAGGTAACCACACAGTAATGAAAAGAGTTTTGAATTAATGATTAGCCCTCTCCGAGAAAGTGGTTCCCCCATTTATAAAGGAGGGGCACAATATATGAAATTATATAATTACCCCTACTTTAATGGCAATNTATATATATATATATATATATATATATATATATATATATATATATATATATATATATATATATATAGTATAGGGACATTTCAACTCCATTTAAACTTGGCTCAAAAAATCTATTTACAGGTTTACCCGAATATTTTTCCGATCGGTTGGGTTAGAAATCCTAACCCATTTAATTTTTGGGCATAAGTTTGGGATGACTTGCCAACCCCAAAATTAACTTAAAACTGATCTGCTAATGAAAAATGAACTCAAAATTGTCCAACCAACATGAAATTGACTTGAGATTGACTAAAATTGACTCATGTTTGATCCAAATTTGACACGAATAGCCATTATGTCTTATGTTTATTGTGTTATAAATGTCTGATTCGAGTTGACAAGATAAAGACTGGTCGGATTTGAGTTGGACTTTATGACCCATTTATAGTCGGTATAGCTCGGCTCAAGTAGCTTCCGGCCAAGTCAAATTCAAATCAGAAATGAGCGCAATCCACAACCCCGATATGCATCCTACCTTCAGCCCGAATAATAATAATAATAAATGAGATTTTCTTGCTTTTTTCACAAAATCTCAAATGCATAATTCAGCACGTGTAGCACATCTCTTAAAATATTTCGGTATACGTACGAAACAATATTTAAAGAGGTTCATGTGCAAAAAAGCTATGCTCGATAAGTTAAAAAAGAACATTGGCATCATGCTGATATATTCTAGCACTTGAATCATGTGGAATTTACATACATACCATCACCTTAAGTTCAGTTTTTATTTTTATACTACCAAAATCTTTTATATCACATCAAATACTATTATTTTAATATTTAAATAGTGAAATATAGCTTTTATGCATAGGGTGAAGTTTAAGCATTAGATTTGTAAATACCAAAGAATTAAGTGGTATGTTTGTCAATCTTCCTTATATCAAATTAGCCCTAACTTTCGCATGATATCAATTTTCAATGGATTCCATTCTACTGTTGT
>JXCR01143104.1:6850-20290 GCA_002079205.1 Phalaenopsis hybrid cultivar | reverse complement strand
TATATATATATATGTATATATATATATATATATATATATATATATATATATATATATATATATATATATATATATATATAAAAGAAAAAGATAAAAGGGACATGTTTAACATTACCACCACGGTCTGCATGCTAGCATGATAAGATAGAGAGGCTTAATACAAAACATAGAAGATGAAGATGATAAACTCCTAACTTGAAGGCTTTGCTAAGGCACCTAAAATGATTATACTTAATCTCACATCATTTCCCTGTGAAATATATTCTTGTAAACATACAAATCAGTGATCTTAACTCACAAGTTTAAAAGCTCAGAGGTAAAAATAAATTGGATTGGTAATATATCTATTGGTTTTAATCCCTTTCTAAACCACACTAATTTGACCAGACAAATATACTTCATTTCATTTTCATTTTCCAGTCATAGTTCTATTATATGCATATATCCTAAGCACTTTTTATCAACACTTGATGTTACATGTCCCTCAATCCAATTAAACTATTCGCTCATACAATCAATTTCATAAAAATAAATACAACTAAATTATTAGATAATACCACTAAAGTATTAAATTTAGCTATATTGAGGGATAACATACATAAAATGCATAAAATTAATGGCACATTAAAAAAAAATCTAATTTTGGTTAAACAAAAATCAAGAATATCAGGTTTACCTAGAAAAATAGCTAGTTATTTTAAATTTGACTCAATTAACGTCTTTCCTAAAAAACTGACCTTTTAATTAAATCTTTTTAAGATATGTGAATATGACTCTAGTCCTCCAAGAATTTCAATCCTACAGCTCTTAAGAAAATTATTGCCGACATTTCAAATTTATCGACACACTAAAAATTAGTATCAATTTAGCTCAAAACTTTAGTAGCGCCTTTCATAATTCCTTGTTTATATAGCCTGAAAATGAAAAATGACTGTATGTTTGGGTGCCTGTCCAGATTTGGGGATTAAAGTTAGGTGCACCAAAAACCGCCATCATGTTTTGATCCCTATTCAGCAAAAATAAGCTAATTTGGGAGACATGTAGCATTAATATCATATGGCCCTAATGAAATGACACAACACCTAACATATACTTGGGCTGGACCCACCATTAAAAATGTTCGTGGTCCATCAGCACTATTGCAGAGTAACTTGCCAACAATTTTCAGCTTCTAATAATTCATAGCTAACAATACTCGATCTGTTCTGCACAGTTTCAAGTGAGGGCATTTACATACACACCACCCAATTCTTATATATTTATATATCTACCACCTAAATTTACTTTTTACATTTATACCACCCAAATCTTTCATATCAATTATCATTTTAACTTAAAATAAAATGAAATAGACATTTTTCATGCATTGTGAAGGTTGCATGTACGTAAAAAAATTGTGTTTAGGAGTTAGTTATGCAAATACATAAGAATAGATTGGAATGTTTGTAAATCATCCTAAAGTTTAACATAAATGAGATCTAAGATCTTGCTAATAATTGACACCGACGAATCTGAGGAAATTTTATTTCTCATTCATGAAGCACACTAATTATTCTCCCATGGATTCTGATAATGGAAAACTGTTAGTAGGCGTTTTCTGTTTGCAAAACAGACCCCACGTTGGTGGTATTTGTGGGGGAATTATAAGTAAAGCCTCGATGTTTTCTTTTTTATTATATTTTTCTTATATAATACTTTAAAATGATTGGGGCCCCCACGCATGTGGACCCGAACTAAGACTTTCAACTTTACAAGCATATGTTTCAAATAAAAATAGAAATTGTTCTCTACCATGATAGCAGAGCAGCCGAACAACAACCGAAAAATTAAATATTATTATTAAAATGAAATAGAAACTTAAAACCAAAAACAACAAAATCTGAAATCACAACAAACACGGCACTAACCGGTACTAGGGCTGGTTCAATGGGTTATGGAGGTAGTTAGTGAGGGTTTGAACGGTGGTTGAGTGGTGGAAAGGGGCGGTTGGCAAGCAGAAACAACAAGGAGGATGTTTACCAGTTTCCGAAATAGCTGGCAAGCAGCAGAGATCGACATGGAAGGACTGTTTGGAGTGGTGGTAGCATTGAAGAAGGTGGCGATGGCATGGGGAAATTTGCTTTCCAGGGTGGTGGTACCAAGCTAGAAAGGTAAGGAGGTTTGAAAGTGGCTAGAACAACAAAGAATTGTTGTTATCAGACTATGACAACAAGTATGAGAGGAGGGAAGATGGCTGGTGGCGAGTGGGATTGTAAGTAGCAGAGGAATGGCTGGGATAGCAAGAAACCTGTTGGACAGAGGGTGACAGAATGAATGGAGAGCAGCCAGGAGTGATGTAGAGAGGATGTGGAAAATAGTCACCATCTAGAGACCATGATACAACCAAAACACCACAAAGCCTCAAAGGGAAAACGAGACGATGTTGGCTATCCCAATAGCCCCAATACAAAAACACAAAAATAAATAACGCTAGACTCCTCCGAAAATAAATATATAATAATATGGTAAGTAGGAGTGGCCAAAGATGAATGACATACTCTATCTTATAATAGTTCCATCCAACTACAACAGCTGAGCTGCTCTTTCATTCATATGATTTCCACGATGGGAGCAAAGTAGCCCTCTAGCGCCAGTCTCCCAATGTTGGGGATGCTTTGACCTAGGTCCTTATAATATAATGTCCTTTCATCAAGGTTAAATGTGGAGGAGTATTGTACTTTTCTGTTAGGTCAATCATGCAAGAGTTGTCATTCCAAAACGCATCCTGATAGAATATGTGTTCATCTTCTTTTTATACAACATGAGCTAGAACTGTATGTGGATTGGCATGCTCATGAACCAAACATCAAACCATCAAATTAGTATTTGACTTCTTATACATCTTGTACTTATTCTTCAAATATTCCTCGCACTTATTTAATTGTATCTGGTAAAAAATTATGTAAAGTGAAATCCACACTGGGATGAACTCTATGGCAGACTGGGCAACTCTCACTAAAATCATTTAAGAGAGCTATACTCTTCGTCTCTGGTAGGACTAGATCTCATTTTAGAATTTTTTTAACCATCAAACTCCCAAAACATTTTTTAAAGTTGTGGTTCATCCTTCCTGCTAGACTAGCTATTGGTGGGTACATTAATGAACTGAATTTGATATTTAAAAAACTCCATACGACTTTTAAGAAGTGGCTCAAAAGCTTCTCATCTTTGATATGTTAGACCTCCCATAGTAGAGACAACTTAAGAGCTCAGTAATGTTTCTGGGATATCTGAAATCATGTTATTTAAGGTTGTACCGTGTATAGTATTAACTTATAAAATTTATGACCCTTTTGGACATTTAATGCTAATCTTGTTGATGCTCCTCTCAATGCTTGTAAGAAAATAGTTTGAAGCAGCATAAACTTATACTCTGCATGAACATCCACTACATCAGGCTCACTTCTTTCTGAAACAGCTATTGTTAATTTAGCTGAAGTAACTTATATGGGGCTAGTAGGAATTGTTAGTGTCTCCATCTCTTCGGCTAGAAGTTTAGAATCATTTTTGAAATCTCAATTTTCTCCCAGATCACTGTTTATTTCTTCAACTACTCTATATCTATGAAAGAGATCATATTTTAGGTTGTGCAATCTAATTTAGTATGCTCAATCCATTGATACTTGAAACACTTCTTGGCTAGGATGTATCTAAGAAGGCAAGCTAGTTCCACCGGTTAACTCAGAAATTATTTCTCCTCTGGTGAAATCGGCTTCAATGTTATATTGAGAGTACAATTGCTGCTTGGTCCAGGTGTTGAACTCTATCAATAAGGGTTGATAACTTTTTTGAATGTCACGAGTATAGGGTGTCAACTTATATGACTCAGGATGGTATATAGTTTGTTCAAAGTGTCTGATAGCTCAAGACACCTACCCAGAGCTCTCTAGTACTTGTTTGGGGCAAGGAGCTAGTGTTGGCGACGATTTAGCCTTACCCAAAGAATTGCAGCCAAGAACATTCTTTCAGAATGTGGGACATGTTCAGTGCTCATTTTGATGTTTAGGGTTCACCACACGTCCATATGGAGCCTCCAATGTTTAGGGGAAGTTACGGAATCATCTTACATGCACTACGAGAAAATTAAGGTCTGGGAATCTCTACTAATGTGTTGAAAAGATCACTTGAATTTCCTTATGCTTACACATATTTTTGGATGAAATGTACTTTAAAGAAAGATATTTTTATTGTTTTAATTGTAGGTTTAATAAGTATGGGATGTGCAGTAATAAGGAGGAGACTTGGAGCAAAGGAATTTATAGTAGACTCGTGCCTTGGCGCTATACCCCTGGGTGCCTATGCGTCAATCCCTTATCTGACAACTCAGATGTTTGCAGCTAGGAACCACCCTCTTTGTGCTGAGGCATTGCGATGCTAGCACCTAGGCACTAGATCCATGGGTGCAAAGGCACCCCTCCTGACTTATGCAGACAGATAGCCTGAAACCTTGATGCCAGACCCTTGAAACCTAGTGCCAATAACTGCTGGAGGGAGTTTTGAGCAGTTCCTATGCATGTTGTGGGCAGTTATTTGACCAGACAAAAAAGGCGTAGAGGCAGGATTGAGAAGTCTATTTTGGTGTTTATATCAGAGAATTGAGGGGTTGTTGTTGCTTGCATAAGGACTAAATAAAATAGGTTTTAGGGAGTTATTTGGTTAGGATTTGAGTTGTAAGTGGAGGAGAGACATCTGGTCAGCAACAAGGATTATGATTCCTTTCGGTGATGCTTCTTCAAAGCTTTGTAAACGAGAAGGAGATAAGTATCTGATTTTTTGAACTGTCATGTTTCTTTAAACAAATCAATTGTGGATTTCCATTATTATTTTTAATGAAGCATTATGGTTTCTTTTTCAAGTTTTTTGAGTAATTCACTTTACCTTACCTTATGATGTTTAAGTCGGATAAATATGAGTGAAAAAAAAAATTTTAAAAATTATTTTTAAAGATTTAATGTGATGATTAACTTTTAGCATTTCATTTATTTTTTATTCGGGCCAAATAAAATGTTAAAATGTGTTGTGAACCATAATGACTTGAGAGAGCTATGATGGAATAAACTATGTTAGTCACAGCAAACTGTGAAGTATAGGTGGATATTGATCAAAGGAAAATATCTTGAGATTTTCATACCTATTTTATACTGTTTTTGATGATATTGCACTTTAAATAAAGGTATTTTTTATGTTTTGTTGCAGGAATGATGAATTAGGGTCATTGGAACAAAAAGATGCAAGAACGAGCGAATTTGGAGCGAAAAGGACCAAAATGTGAAGATATGAACTAGAGCACCGACGGTGAGCCCAACGGCGCCAACGGAGAGAATTTCCGAAGACTCCAGATATAATGATTTAGAAAGCCCACGACGGCGGCCTCGAGGTCATCGATAGCAAGATCGGCAGTTATGTCCAACAATGCATTGGATGAGGACAAATTTTGGAGGGATGATTAGGCAACTCTTGAGAAAACTCATCCACAACTTTAAAAAGAAGATTTTGGCCAAAAATGGAAGAGGTTCTAGAGGCTCTCGTGGTCTTGGAGGTTAGATAGGTTCCATTCGTGTGTAGAGAGTTTGTCAGAGTGTCTAATTATGAGGAATTCTTCGAGAGATTGTAAGAGTGGAGGGAAAGTGAGAGATTTCTTCCTCATTGTTGCTTCAAAGAGGAATTCTGTGTGCTGTAAAGAAAGGAGGAGATTCAGAGGAACTTTGAGGAGTTTGGTTGTGGAGAAATTAAAGATAAGTGTTATTTACTTGTTAAGTTTGTATGACTTTGCTTTTATATATGAATTCTGAGTTTTGTTGTGTCTTCCCCATGAGTTTGTAGTTTTCTCTGTCTTTCTCCTTGTCTTGAGATTTGTGAAATGGTGATTTGAATTGGTTGAACCATAAAAATATTAAAGAAATTGTGATGATCTTTTCACTTCGATCTTAATTTACTTTCAATCTGGTCAATTGATTTGTTAAAATATATTGAGTTTTACAACTAAAGTGAAGATTACATCCAAAATTCAGGGAGGTCAAAGCCTTTGAAAATTGGGTGCAAATAAATAGGGAAATAAAATTATCGGGCATAGAATTGTAGATTTTAGAGTGATAGACTAAAATCCCCAATTTGGTCCTATCGTTTGGGTGTTGAAGTGTAAATGTTAGCCCTCAGGGGAGGGGAATGTGGGAGCTCCGAAGTGAGAGCGGGTATCATCCTAGTCTAGCCGCAAATTCAGTAAACAAGCATAGGATTAATCAATATTCTTTATGCCTGGATCAAAGGGTAAAGAATAGGTACGCTCCTATTTGGCACAACACAATTTTAACTAATTCACTTTATCTATTCACTATAATTTTCTTAACAAGGAGAATGATGTTTTTTCGTATTGAACTCACATTAGAAAACCATTTATTAGTATAATTAGTTATTTAAGAGTTATTAAAATTACATATTTATTTCAATTGTCTATTAATGTTAGTATAATTAGTTATTTAAGAGTTATTAAAATTACATATTTATTTCAATTGTCTATTAGTGGCAGATAAGCAATTTGAATTCCATTGTTGCGATTAAGTATTGTTTTTCTAAAATTCTTAGTTCGCAGTTCTAAACCACTCCCTGTGGGATCGATATCTAGGACTCCATTAGAGCCCTGGTTTAGTTCTAATATTACTCCCTATGGGATCGATATCTAGGACTCCATTAGAGCCCTATATTACTTGAGCAATACATATACTTGCGTTGATAAGTATGACTTTACCATTATTGAATATTTTATGTATACATCTTTATCGAATCTATAACTGTTATCAAATTTTTGGTGCTGTTGCTGAGGAATTAAATCTTTTACTAGAAGTAATAAATACTTATATTTTTAAGCATATATAAAGTCGCTGTCAAGTTTTTGGCATCGTTGTCGATGAGTAAACAATAATCATAATTAGAGTAACGGACAAATTCAGTTTATTAGAAAATTTTTACTTGAATTGTATCTGTGTACTGATTTCAAATTGTATGCATAAATTTGGACCTGAAAACCTTATACCCTACGATTTGAAATTAGAACGCACTGTTAGAAAAATTAGAAGACTGAGAAGAGAGCCTAGAAATCCTGACACAATGGAAAACAATGTGAACAATCAAGGAATAGAAAATGAACACCAACCTAGACCTCTACGATTCGAAATTAGAACGCACTGTTAGAAGGATTAGAAGATTAAGAAGAGAACCTAGAAATTCTTATACAATGGAAAACAACCTGAACAATCAAGGAATAGAGAATGAACACCAACTTAGACCCCTAAGAGATTATGCAAATCCTACGAAAACAACATGAACAATCAAGGAATAGAAAATGAACACCAACCTAGACCCCTACGAGATTACAACAACATGAACAATCAAGGAATAGAGAATGAACCCCAACCTAGACCCCTACGAGATTATGCGATAATACATCAAGGAATAGATAATGAACACCAACCTAGACCCCTATGAGATTATGCAAATCCTACAGTAGATGAAATTCACTTATCTATCCAAAATCCTGATGTAGCTGCTAATTCATTTGAGCTTGAACTAGAAATTGTGATACAATGGAAAACATTATGAACAATTAAGGAATAGAAAATGAACACCAACCAAGACCCTTAAGAGACTATGCAAATCCTACGGTACATCAAGGAATAGATAATGAACACCAACCTAGACCCCTATGAGATTATGCAAATCCTACAGTAGATGAAATTCACTTATCTATCCAAAATCCTGATGTAGCTGCTAATTCATTTGAGCTTAAACTTGCTATTATCAACTATCCAAAATCCTGATGTAGCTGCTAATTCATTTGAGCTTAAACCTGTTATTATCCAAATGATACAAAATAATCAATTCAGAGGAACACCAAATGAAGATCTCAATTTACACCTCGCTAGTTTTTTAGAATTGTGTGCTACCTTTAAATATGACAGAGTTTCAAATAATATTGTTAGACTTAGACTTTAACCTTTTTAACCTAGGGATAAGGCTAAGATGTGGTTAAATTTGTTAGCAAAGTTAGACTTTTTCCTTTTTCACTTAGGGATAAGACTAAGATGTGGTTAAATTTGTTAGCACATGTTAGACTTTTTCCTTTTTCACTGAGGGATAAGTCTAAGATGTGGTTAAACTCGTTAGCACCTGGATCTATTAGAACTTGAGGAGAACTTTCACAGAAATTTCTATCTAAATATTTCCCTCCATCCAAAACTACTAGAACTTGGGGAGAACTTTCACAAAAATTTCTATCCAAATATTTCCCTCCATCCAAAACTATTAAGAACTTGGGGAGAACTTTCACAGAAATTTCTATCCAAATATTTCCCTCCATCCAAAACTGCTGAACTTAGAAATGACATAACATCAAACTTGGGGAGAACTGTTACAGAAATTTCTATCCAAATATTTCCCTCCATCCAAAACTGCTAGACTTGGGGAGAACTTTCATAGAAATTTCTATCCAAATATTTCCCTCCATCCAAAACTGCTAAAGTTAGAAACGACAAAACATTGTTCTATCAGATTGACGGAGAGTCAATATATGAAGCTTGGGAGAGATTTAAAGATCTTCTTAGGAAATGTCCTCATCATTCATTACCAGATTGGTATTAATTCAAACTTTTTATAATGGATTAGTGGGATCACTTAGATCAATTATAGATGCTGTGGCTAATATTTCTTTAATGTCAAAACCTTTTGATGAGGCTTATTCATTAATAGAAGAGATGGCTACCAATAATTTTTAATGACCCTCTGAAACTGTAAATCTTAAAAGAGTAGCTAGTATCCATGATTCTGATGCAATATCTATGTTAGCTTCGCAGATTGCTGCAATATCAAAGAAATTAGATCATTATGGAATGAATTATTCTCCAACACCTACTATGATGGAAGAGAATTCATCTGGGCAATCTATGGATCTTCAATCTTCATATGAGATTGTAAATGTTATTAATAGACCCAAAAGCCCTTGTTCAAACTATTATAACCCAGGTTGGAAGAATCATCCAAATTTTAATTGGAATAAAAATTCTGCTACAAATCAACAATGGGTAAACAACCCAGTGAACCCATTAGAAAATTCATCCAACCAAGGAAATGTTAATTATAGACCTTCTTATTCTCCAGGATTTAACAATAGCACTCAAATTGGAAAAGAAGTTGTCTATGGAAGAGCTGATATTAAACATGGGTCAACAATTGCAGAATCAAGAAAATCAATAACAAATTCAAGGAAATAAATTACAAAATCAAGGAAATTCTATTAAGAATATTGAAAATCAATTAGGGCATATCGCTACTGCTCTTAGAAACTGAACATTAGGAACTTTTCCTAATACTGTGGAACCAAATCCTAAAGATCAAGGAAAAGAATAGATAAAAGCGATACAATTATGAAGTGATCCTAAAGATCAAGGAAAAGAACAAATCAAAGCGATACAATTATGAAGTGGAAAAGAATTGAAGACCAAGGAAAAGAACAAATCAAAGCGATACAATTACGAAGTGGAAAAGAATTGGAAATAAGAAGACCAAGGAAAATAACAAATTAAAGCGATAATTACGAAGTGGAAAAGAATTGGAAACAAGGTCTGAAAAAGAGAAAGTGGATACAGAAAAAGAAAAGGATCATGAATACCCAGAATTAGAATATTCACTTACACCAATGAAAATTGCTGTGGAGAAACCTCCACCACTGTTTCCTCAAAGATTGAAGAAACACAAATAGAATAAACAATTTTCCGGGTTTTAGAATTTCTTAAGAAATTAACCGTAAATATTCCCTTCGTCGAATCCTTAGAGCAAATGCCCAATTATGTGTAATTTATGAAAGATATTCTGAACAAGAAAAGGAAGTTCACTGATAATGAAACTGTTGCACCTATCGAAGAGTGTAGTGTAATTATTTAGAAAAAGCTTCCGAAAAAATTAAAAGATCCAGGTAGTTTCACTATACCGTGTGCTATTAGTGAAAATTTTTATGGAAGAGCGTTATGTGATTTGAAAGTCAGCATTAATCTTATGCCACTATCAATTTTCAAAAGATTAGAATTAGGAGAAGTCTCACCTACATATGTACCTCTTCAGTTAGTGGATCGTTCAGTTACATATCCTAAGGGAGTTATAGAAGATGTGTTAGTAAAAGTTGATAAATTTATCTTTCCTATGGATTTCATTGTTTTAATTATGGAGGAAGATAAGATGTGTTAGTAAAAGTGGATAAATTTATCTTTTCTGTGGATTTCATTGTTTTAGATATGGAGGAAGATAAAGATACCTATCATTTTAGGGAGACCATTTTTAGCTACTGGAAAAGCTATGATAGATGTTCAAAAATTTGATAAATTTATCTTTCCTGTGGATTTGATTATTTTAGATATGGAGGAAGATAAAGAAATATATAGAAGATGTGTTAGTAAAAGTGGATAAATTTATCTTTCTTGTGGATTTCATTATTTTAGATATGGAGGAAGATAAAGAAATACTTACAAATTTATCTTTTCTATGGATTTCATTGTTTTAGATATGGAGGAAGATAAAGAAATACCTATCGTAGGGAGACCATTTTTAGCTACTGGAAAAGCTATGATAGATGTTCAAAAAGGAGAATTAATAATGAGAGTTAACCTTTCCTGTGGATCTCATTATTTTAGATATGGAGGAAGATAAAGAAATACCTATCATTTTAGATTCTTATGGATTTCATTGTTTTAGATATGGAGGAAGATAAAGAAATACCTATCATTTTAGGGACCTTTCCCATGGATTTCATTGTTTTAGATATGGAGGAAGATAAGAAAATACCTATCATTTTAGGGAGATCATTTTAACTACTGGAAAAGCTATGATAGATGTTCAAAAAGGAGAATTAACGATGAGAGTTAACGATCAAAAAATGACTTTTAGCATTGTGAAATCTATGAAATACCCTACCGTTGAAAGAGATAATGAATTTTTTGCATGGAAATTAATGAACATTCATTGAATGAGCATTTTAAAAAGAAATTTGAAGAGAAATAACAATTTGAAGAAATTGATGAAGTTATTTTGGATAAAGTAGAAAATGAAGAATTAGATTATGTTCAGGAAAGATTTGAGATGCTGGATATTATAGAAAATGCTGATAAGAATCTAGTTCCGTCAATTATAAAACCACCTAAACTTGAGTTGAAAATATTACCTAGCTACTTGAAGTATGCGTTTCTGGGAGACTCATCTACATTACATGTTATTATATCTTCAGAATTAAATGATTTTCTAGAGCAAAGATAGTTAGATACATTAAAAAGATATAAGAAAGCTTTTGGTTAGACCTTAGCTGATAGTAAGGAATCAGTCCTTCAATTTGTATGCACAAAATTATATTAGATGAACAATATAAACCAAGAGTTAATCCACAAAAGAGATTAAAGCAGTCCTTCGATCTGTATGCATAGAATTATACTAGATGAACAATATAAACCAAGAGTTGATCGACAAAGGAGATTAAACCCAAAGATGAAAAAAGTAGTTAAAAAGAAAATTTTGAAATGGTTAGACATTGGAATTATATATCCTATTTCAGATAGTGCGTGGTTAAGTCCAATTCATTGTGCTCCTAAGAAAGGAGGAGTGACTGTTGAAACAAAAGAAAATGATGAATTAATACCTATCAGACAAGTTACTAGGTAGCGTATTTGTATTAATTACAGAAAATTAAACACTGTCACTAGGAAAGATCACTTCCTTTTACCCTTTTTAGACCAAATAGTAGATAGACTTATTGAGCACAAATATTTTTGTTTCTTATATGGATATACCGGTTACCATCAAATTCCTATTGCTTCTGAGGATCAACAAAAGACAACATTTACTAGTCCTTTTGGAACTTTTGCTTTTCGAAGAATCCTATTTGGATTATGTAATGCACGTGCAACATTCCAGAGATGTATGATGTCTATATTTAGTAAGTCAGTTGATGATGAATTGTAAGTATTTATGGATGATTTCTCTGTATTTGAAACATCATTTGACACATGCTTAAATTATCTTGAAAATTTTTTGGAGTTAAGCAAAAGAACTAATTTAGTTCTAAACTGGGAGAAATGTCAATTTATGGTTGCAAGAGGAATTGTGTCAGGGCATAAAATTTCAGAAAAAGGTATAGAGACCCTACAAAAATTTAATTTATGGTTGCAGGAGGAATTGTGTTAGGGCATAAAATTTTGGAAGATGGTATGGAAGCTGACCCTGCAAAAATTCAATTATATCTAAACTAACACCTCCTACTAATGTAAGAAAGGTTAGGAGTTTTCTTGGACATGTTGGATTTTACTAATTAACCTCCTACTAATGTAAGAGAGGTTAAGAACCTGCAAAAATTCAAGTTATATCTAAACTAACACCTCCTACTAATGTAAGAGAGGTTAGGAGACAAAAATTCAAGTTATATCTAAACTAACACCTCCTACTAATGTAAGAGAGGTTAGGAGTTTCACAAAAATCCGAGTTATATCTAAACTAACACCTCCTACTAGTGTAAGAGAAGTTAGAAGTTTTCAGATGTTGGTTTTTACAGGCGTTTTATTAAAGATTTTTCAAAAATTACCAAACCTCTATGCCAAGTTGGTTTTTATAGGCGTTTTATTAAAGATTTTTCAAAAATTACTAAACCTCTATGCCAACTTCTAGAAAAGGAAAAGAAATTTGAATTTATTGAAAAATGTTTAAATGCCTTTGAGTTATTAAATAAAAAATTAATCAATTAGAAAAGGATAAGAAATTTGAATTTACTGAAAGCTGTTTAAATGCCTTTGAGTTGTTAAAAGAAAAATTAATCACATTTTAGAAAAGGACAAGAAATTTGAGTTTACTGAAAGCTATTTAAATGTCTTTGAGTTATTAAGAGAAAAATTAATCACGACCCTTTATTATAGTTTCACCTAACTGAGAGAAACCATTTGAACTGATGTGTGATGCTAGTGATTATGATACTGGAGTTATTCTTGGACAAAGGTATTGTCTGCACTATTTTTGGTGTGGGGTTTGCCCGTAAGAAGCTGTCGGTCATCGGAATTGAAATTCCGTTGCCCGCTTTGGAAAGACATTAAAAAAGTTGGGTTTTGAAAAAAGATGAAGTCAAACTGACTCCATAATTTTCATAGTTTAGATGAAAGAGCGCTTTACCTCAAATTTTGTATCTATCTCGAAGGATAAACACAAGAATTGAGGGTGAGGCTCGATCAAATAAACTAAAGAAAGTTATGACATCCGTTTGGTCTGTGAAACCAATGTATTGGCCGACAAATTCCCCTATTTAATATAAGGAATTAAATAGGGTTTGTATTATGCTGGGTTCGGGAAAAGCTTCCTATAAGGGCAAGCCCCTATAGTTAATTA
>JXCR01143103.1:97203-129133 GCA_002079205.1 Phalaenopsis hybrid cultivar | reverse complement strand
CGTGACATTGGACATCAAATGTGTTGCACCACCATGATGCTCCGTCCAACGTGTTGTCGTGATGCACCGTCACAACACGTCATCAAACCGTAACACATCGCCTCGACATACCACTGTAACGCGTCGCGTCACTGCAATTTTTCCCCGCAACGCGTTGTATCGCCGCAACGACCTGCCACAACACTTTGCCGCAACGAGAAAGAAGATCCCGTTGCTTGCCTGCTACGCAAGACGGGGATGACTTTCCACTTCGCCGCAACGAGAAAAAAGATCCTGTTGCTTGCCTGCTACGCAAGATGGGGATGACTTTCCACTTCGCTGCAGCGAGAAAGAAGATCCCGTTGCTTGCCTGCTACGCAGGACGGGGACGACTTTCCTCTTCACCGCAACACTTCGCCGCAACTTGACCCTGCAACTCTTCGTCACAACTCGACACCGCACTTCTACTCCGCAAGTATGCATTGCAACTCTTCACCGATACACATGACGACTTTCTTCTTCTTGGGAAATCATGGTCTCGGATGATAGTCTTGAACTCAACGCGTTGCAGCAACGCCCCATCCCGACGCTTCGCAGCAACGATTCACCGCAACAATTTGTCGGGACACTTTGCTGGAACAATTCGCCGCAATTATGCACCGCACTGCTTCGCCGCAACTTGTGATCGCGATACACTACCGCAACCCGTCATGTTGCCCCGACGCACCGCTGCAACGTGTCGCCGCGGCGCACAACCACAACGCTTCACCACGACATATCACTCCACTGCAACGCGACGGCCCAACTTTCCGCCACAAAACGTTGCGTCACCGTGTTGCCCCGTCGCGACGCTCCGCCGCAAAGCGTCGCACCGCACCGCGACGCTCTCTTGCAACGTGTTGCATCACAGCGATGCCCCGCCACGACACTCCGCCGCAAACGCAACAACACGCCACCGCAATGCACCGTCACGACGCACCGCGACAACTCTACCCCTCTTCTTTAGCTCTATTTATAGGCTGAAAAAGTATTGGGGCATTAAATGCTCATTNTAATAAACTAAGATTGAAAAACAATATAACATAAGTCATGTATAACTTACCAGAAGATCCAATACATTCATAGGTCCATATAGGTAGCTTCAATTGCTGCAGATTCTTCGAGAAGCATGGAAATCAAATGATTAGAATAAATGTGCAATAGATGAGAAGAGAAATATGAAAGAATCTATACATAGTCAAACCAAGACGATTAAAATTTTTGCAAAGCTTGTTCCCAATGCCAAGACCATAGCATTACCGTCTGATTTTTTGAACTGCATGGACATAACAACCAACTATATGATTAAATTCATCTAAAAAATTCCATTTTAATGAGTATCAACCAAATAGTTCTTTCATTGTGTATCCATGTAAAGCAATATGACAAAAAATAGCTTTGTTTTACCAAAAATGCAACCCAAAGCTGCTTTTAATCCTAAATGTCAAAAAGTTATAGAAAAGCAAAATTAATATAAGTTTGAAGTTCAAAAAGCTTGTAACCCATAGTAATGCATCTCAAACATTAAGAATTGGAGCATGAAAATCTTGAGGGTTTGTTTGGGGCAGCCGTTGATTATTCAGCAGATTAATCTGATAATCAGATAATCTACAGATTATCAGAATGTTGGTTTGATGTTTGAGACAGCTTATTCAAAATAACTTACTGGGAGCTGTTGTAAGATAAATGATCGTTCTGCCCCTGTTTGGTTAAGCTGTTTACAACATAACTAAAATGAGAATAGAAGTATATAATACATAACACAGAAATCATCCCAGATCAGTTCAAAAGAAAACATGCAGTGCTCAAACTCTCGTGAGTATCAGAAGAAACAAAAAAAAATGGTCATATCCAAAAGAAATAAAAAGATGTGCAGACGAAAATAAAGAAGACTTGATGGATCAGCTGTCATAAATATCATCTGCAATTGACTCCTTCAAAGCAGTCATCTCAGCCACACCCTCAGCGTCATGAACCCCAAATTCGTTAGAGTCAATCTCATCCTCATAGACTGAAGGTCGAACCACAAATGCTGATGGTTCTTCAAAGACATTCGGTTCATCGTTACTAGTCATATTAAAGTTCGTATCTGAAAGTGAATGATGTCTTCAGATGAATTATGAAGTGTTATTGTTGCCACCACAATATGCACCTACTTTTGAAATGGATGCGACAGCATATCACTTAAGATGACTCATTTCTTCTTCCAAACCTCAAACGTTCTTTCAATTACCCCGCGTAAAGAGGAGTGATATTTGTTAAACATTTCTTTTCTGTCAAGGATGGTGTCATTTGCTTGCTCAAAATCAAGAATATGGTATCTAGTGTCTGGATATGGCTTCAGGTAGCCCCTCTGCATAGGATATCCAACATCGACCAAATACTATTTCTCTGTTATGAAATACACTATTAATGACAAACAATACATATAACTAGTACATTCACAAATCAAATCATACTTGAAGGCGGGTGAGAAAACTTAGAGGTCGTGATTCAGAGATAACTCATTCAGGAGATCCACAAAAATAAGTACACTCATTCGAAATATGTTGTTGAACCTTAGAGGACGTTTAGAAAGCATTTCACCTACTCATTTATCCCCAATAAAATTGGATGTTATACGAGGTATACGAACACTGCTGGATCGGCAATACTTCAACAACAATATTGCAATAGCTGCAGCCCATGTCATTCTTTTACGGCGTTCATGCTGCGTATCCATCCTAAATTCAAAAGATGTCAGTAATTTCAGCAATTGTTAATACATTGTAGGATCGAGAAATAAGCAAAAAAAAACATGAAGCACTTACAATAAAAATGTACAAAGATCAACTTGTTGACAAGCATTAATCATCTAGAAGTGCACTAAAAAAAATCCATACAAAAGGCAACATATTAAAATTACCCATTTAGATGTTCATGACATAAAAAAAACTACAAATAACAACAAATAAAAAAAATTCATTCCTCAACCAAAACACACAAATATTCGACGCACAATTCTAACTGCAGCGCCATGAATATTTGCCTACGGGTTGGATCCTTGAGTTTCTTGACACACTTTGCACGAAAACATTTGTTTGCAACTACTCCATGTAGAGAAGCTAAAATTCCTAAACATTCAAAGATGTTGCTGTCAGGGACTGAAGCAGGTGGTGGAGAACCAAAAGCTTCTATGAGTCGATCAAATGAGGTTTTCACAAATGTGTCATTTTCTTTATTTTTCCACCAAGTATGGGCCTCTTCAAAGGTGAACTGGACTCCCCTATCTCCCTCTGGTTACTACGCATTTCATCATCAGATGTCAACAACTCAGAAGGAAAGTCATCTTGTATGCCTGCAAAAACCATCTCACCATGGTTGAATGCAAATTTTCCTGTCGCGACAATCCCTTTAAACACTATGTCGAGTTTTTCTTCAAAGTCTGGGTCAATTCTGCACTGCTTATATTACTTCGCTGACGGCATTGCCTGTGACATTATAATGGAAGAGAGGGATAAGTGTGTTTACTAGAGAAAAAAACAAGTAATGTAAATCAAAATAAAAGTATGAAAGTGGGTTTATTACCTTTAATTTCTCAGCCCACCATTCCTCCGGGGCATCGATTGTCCGCTTAATGGGATTCCAACCCAAACCGGTACATCCACGTTTGAGCTCCTTTCAAATTTTTCATTCTTTCTTCAATTGGTCTCATTTGTTTTTGAATTTTAGTCTATCGTAATCTCTGTTAGTCAATTCTTTAAACCTCTTCGCAATATTTTGCCAACCTTCCTTGTTAAAATACGTGGTTGGTCTATTTCTAAGTTCTATTTCTTTAATACATAGATCGCAAAAAATATTTGTTACTTCTTTATCCCACATAGCAGACAAACCCCCTTCATTCGTCATAGACATGTTCGCACTATAAGGAACTTAAACTACAAGTACCAAGTAAATAAAGTAAGTCAACAAAAAATTTATAAACATGATGCAAATTTCTCAGCATACAAACTATAGGAGAAACTTGTACTAAATTATGAGATGAGATAAGGAAACAAATCAAATCTATAAACATGATGTCAAGTTCCTCCACTTTACTTCTACGACAATCATCAATTTACTTCCACAGTCATCATCAATTTACAAACAATGGAACGAGAACCTTAACAAAAAACAATGAGACAGGTACAGCGCAACATGGAAGTGCTCCTTTACCAGTGTGTTATACTTAAAAATAGCTCATGAATACAATTCACCAACATACTACAGAACTTCATCAATATAGACATAGGAACTCCTAAGTTTCATACAATAAAAACAATTTTTTCCCTGTTAATGTTCGAACGTTGTAAAGCAAATATCTTGCTTGGACCTCCATAATGTAAACATTCCCGTGCAAACTAATGAAAACAATTTCATAAATCTAGACACAACTGCTAGATAAGAGGAACCCTCATGCCACAGATCTCAGGAACCCTCATATATCACAAAAAATTTTTTAAAAAAATGTATTACTTGCATCTCCACCTCCCAAAAAAAACCAGCACAAATGATAGAAATTGGCTTGCTTGGAACTCCACATTCGAAATAAAGATGCAGAAAAATCGAAGCAACCCTCAAGCCACAGATCTAAGCTAGGATATACCCAAAAATCATTCATTCATATATCACAACAAAAGTTAAAAAAAATATATTGTTTGCATCTCCAACTCCCAAAAGAACCTACATAAAAGAACTTTCCAAGGATCACAGGAGAAAGCACACCAAAGGAATCAGAAAGGAAAATCGAAATGCTAGGGCTCGCGGGAAGGAAAGAGAGGGATATCAGGTATACCTTGCGCTGATCTCAATCGAAGCAAAGAGCAGAGGAGGATCAGCGAGCCGAGGGAGATCTGCGAGGCGAGAAAGAGATGAGGTGCGATTTTCCTAGGAGACGTCTCCTGCAAAGGGCGAGCAGAGGAGATCGATTTTCCTGGAAAGGGCGAGTCGAGGGAGATCTGTGAGGCGTGGCGAAGGAGCAGAGGAGAACCGTGATTCTCCAAGGGCGAGGGCGTGCGAGGTGAGGCGAAGGAGCAGAGGAGATCTGCGATTCTCCAAGGGCGAGGGCGAGCGAGAAGGGGGCATCACAGGAATTCTTCCCAAATCACAAAATTCATACGCGGGATGCGGGGGGAGTCCGGCTTGTGAAGCGATGAAGGAAATCGCGATAATAAAACACCGCGGCACCAAAAATTTACATCGATCGCGATATTCAAACGAGAAGGTGGTGTTTTCACAACGCTGCTGCACCCTATAAGTTGCCCCAAATGGGCACCGAATTTCTCCACCACCCACACCTTTCTAATTGGCAAATTGGGTCTGCAACTTCAAGAAGCATTGGTTAGTTGAGATGAACCGGACGTCTAGTGAGCGTTTGGCGTGATCACATGAGGATGTGTGGATTCTTGCAGGTGCTTCTGTGTAGGCCCCATTGTTCTTGCTCTTATTATTGCCACCTTCTAAGAAACTTTGCAATCTTCTTTTTCTTGGTCTACCGTTAGGTCCAGAAGCATTTGGCGGACCCATCTGTACTTAATCATCAACCGCTATATTAGGTCCAGAAGCATTTGGCGGACCCATCTGTACTTAATCATCAACAACTATCCAGTGTCAATTAACTGGTAGAATTGAAATAGCACATTCATATGCCATTTTTTACCTGCAAAATAAAGAATATAATTAACTTAAAAAGTAAGNTTAGGTCCAGAAGCATTTGGCGGACCCATCTGTACTTAATCATCAACAACTATCCAGTGTCAATTAACTGGTGGTAGAATTGAAATAGCACATTCATATGCCATTTTGTACCTGCAAAATAAAGAATATAATGAACAAAAAAATTAACAATTCGTAATAAAAATTTAGATATATTAGAAACATTAAACAATTAACCTAGCTATATAGAACTGATTATCAACATAGATGTTCCACAATGGGTGTTATTTACTACTAGTAAATACAACTGTGTGAATGTATGTTAGCGCTGTCATTTTGCAAAATTCTAAACGTTCACTCCTTCACTTCAGTGTTCACCTCATGTCAATCAAGACAACGCTCAACTTCAGCCTTGGTTATTGTTGATTCTCTATTTAGAACAGCTCGCTTATGGCGGTTATATCTCTAGTATAGTCTTCCACTTAAGGAGTGAGCTCACCTCGTCAATTATAGCAAATCATTTCTCTTTTAGTCCCCTGCTCCATAATCATGCCTCTAAGAACATCAACCAGATAAAAAACAACATGCTTGCTCCTAACTTCGCCGATCCAAGAGTTAAAAAGGCTCTGACAGATTGTTTCTGTTTTAATCACTTTTTTTATCAACTGAGAGTTGGCTTTTAGACTATTTAAATGGCAACAAAATCCGGTTTATGGACTCACATTAAATATCTCTTCAAATTTCTTGTTGAACTAAAATGGCATATAAGTACCGGCAACATGCTGCACCGATGCTTGGACCTTTTGCCCATCGTGACAATGAAAGGATTTCTTCACATTTTTCCATAGGTGGTGCAAGCAAACTCTATTCTCTGCATTTGAAAAGACAATCCTAATTGTCTGGCTTAGCACTTTCTCTATATCTGAAATGAAAGCTAGTTGGTCTCCTCACCAAGTGATTCAAATAAATTTTGCAAAAACTATTGCGAGCTATTTTTAGATTCTGTCTTGATTACATCAAAAGCAAATGTGAATAAAGCATTGTTACCATCAAAAGGCATTCATAACTAATAACACCCGAAAAACATTTAGATTTCAAATGAGAGGCATCAATGCTTATCAGTGGTCTACATCTAGCTAGAAATTTATTAACACTTTAAAGCTAATACTATCACGAGTATCATAGAAATATGTGATGTGTGAGCCCAGGTTTCTGGAAATAAGCTCTGCTGCGAGAGAGGGTACCCACCTATAATTATCCTTCACCAATCCAAATATGTCTCTAGCTCACTCCCGTGAATGCGATAACTTAACGTAAGATAGGGACAACCAGTATGTTGTCTCTAAACCATCTTTAATATGTCTAAGTGGGATATCTAGATTTTGTTTTCACCACATCTCGTATCTCATAAGCAACTCACACAGATGTGGGCTGTCTATTTCTAGCTTTATTTACAACCAGGCATGTATGAATTCCATCAAACTTTCAAACTTCAAAAGTGTGGTCATCCTTGCATAGTGATGCCCCAACTCTCCATCGACATCCTCGATAGGAGCACGTGCCTATAACCCAAGTTTTATCACTAGCTCCTGCTTTCAGTACGAAAATTTTCACGATTGCATGTGTATGAAGGGCATGCTTGAAACTCTCAGAATCAGTGAAACATGAGTCAAATAGTAATTATTTGTGATCCATAGCTTGAGTAGCTATAACCCTAACACATTAGATTCACTGTTCAAAATTCACAATGGCTACTATGTCAATGGCTGAAGTGGCACTCAGCAATTTCATGGCTACTATAAACAACTCTCATGTGTGAATACATTCTCTCTCCATTCTCATCTTTAGTAATAATAATGATCTCTAGTTTTCAACCCTATCATTTTTCTTTTCTATCTATAGCCATCTTATTCAACTCCGTTTGTACTATTTTGTCGAAGTCCCATTAACATGAAAGTGTAGCTCAAAGTCATGTCCTATTAACCAAGGACAAATTAATTCAACATCCTCCCTGAGCATTTAAAAATTTATTTTATCTTTTTCCAACCTTTGTTGTCTTATGTCTGCCACCCACATATTTCGTATGTTTTGATTCTTCATTGCAACCCAACAACCTCCAAATTAACATCAAATTCTCTTTTCCACCACACCATTTGTTGTTGACTGTTTACAAAGTCACTGCCCGAATAATAAAAAAAAGTTGTTAGTTAATCTACAAAATTATCAAAAACATAACTCAATGTTGCTACACATGTAAAACAAAGAATTCATGTAACAACCTTAGATCTGTAATGAAAAAAACTTGGTAATCTCTTGTAGTTGGAGAGTGTATGGGATTGAGATTCCTATTCATTGGAGCTCATTTTTAGATGATTAATACCTATGGATTACACTTAAATATACATAATGAAAGTTAATACAACATAAGAAGCGCCAAATTAATTTCAATATACATACGAGATATCAGTGAGATTATCAATTAAATACAAACCATTGTGGAGCAAAAACTTTACTAAAACTCACAGATGTTATAACATGAAATTAGAAATTAGGTGGCGATAAGGTCAATTTCCAGTCCAAGAGCAATTATGCAATGAACATGAAAATAGACCTTTCAGAGCATTCTATAACGATACTCGAAGAATAATCTGCATCCAATCTACCTAATAAATCTTTCATCCTGCATCACTTTTTTAACCTTTTAGGGTGCCATTAACAAACAGAGCACACCATTCAAAAAAAATAGCTTGACTAAAAAAGAACATAGATTAAAGTTTAATCAAAACTCAAAGAAGAAAAACCTTCAATAAACTTGTACGCTTTGGTTGACACAAAAAGTATGGGCGCTGCTGGAAAATAACACTCATCGTACACAGTAAGTAAATAAAAGCAAAAGTTGTGGCACTGTTGAAGGCCATAGATTGCACATAAATCACTAAACTAAATACCAAGGGAACATTATAATCAAAAGGCATGGTATCTAAACTGAAATTCAAAAGAAAAAATCCTACCTTGCCTAAATTAATTACAGAAAATTTTCACAAACTCAATTGCTTAAATTCAAGCACCGACATTCCCGATATCCGACGAAACGGAATAGATTGGAATTGAGAAAGATAGGGAAAGGGAAAGATGTGACGAGAAATCGAAGGGCAGATAACAAAACACTGTGAAATCGGGAACTCGAGATGCCATTGGTGACACTGTCCTTGTGAGAAGGCATCGAAGAGAAATACCTCTTTGGGTTGTGATGACAGCGATCTGTGAGAGGACGACTTTAGGCGAAATCTTGTCCCGGAAGAGGAGGGAAGCGCGAAAGCGCCGGCAGAAGGGGGATCTGCGAGATAGTGAGGGTTTCGTGTGGGTGGGAAGGGTTTTCGTGAGCTTAAACGGGAGCGACGTGCAGCCAATCTTATTGTGCTTTCATCCATCAAAAGAGAGATTTTCTAAAGTTGAACAAGAAGGGAGAAAAAGAGTTTCCTCATAGGAATGAGGAGGATGACTCAAATTTATTAGTTATTTACAGTTTGTCATAATTTATATTGATAATTCAGGCTAGATTCTAGATATAGTTACTGCCTACCATATTTGTCACAATTAAGAGTGGTTCTTGATACGCCACCAATAAATTTTCAGCATCCNATATTAGAAACATTAAACAATTAACCTAGCTATATAGAACTGATTATCAACATAGATGTTCCACAATGGGTGCTATTTAATACTAGTAAATGCAACTGTGTGAATGTACGTTAGCGCTGTCATTTTGCAAAATTCTAAACGTTCACTCCTTCACTTTGGTGTTCACCTCATGTCTATCAAGACGATGCTCAACTTCAGCCTTGGTTATTGTTGAATCTCTAATTAGAACAGATCGCTTATGGCGGTTATATCTCTAGTATAGTCTTCCACTTAAGGAGTGAGCTCACCTCGCCAATTATAACAAATCATTTCTCTTTTAGTCCCCTGCTCCATAATAGAACATCAACCAGATAAAAAACAACATGCTTGCTCCTAACTTCGCCGATCCAGGAGTTAAAAGGCTCTGACAGATTGTTTCTGTTTTAATCACTTTTTTTATCAACTGAGAGTTGGCTTTTAGACTATTTAAATGGCAACAAAAGCAGGTTTATGGACTCACATTAAATATCTCTTCAAATTTCTTGTTGAACTAAAATGGCATATAAACACCGGCAACATACTGCACCGATGCTTGGAGCTTTTGCCCATCGTGACAATGAAAGGATTTCTTCACATTTTTCCATAGGTGGTGCAAGCAAACTCTATTCTCTGCATTTGAAAAGACAATCCTAATTGTCTGGCTTAGCACTTTCTCTATATCTGAAATGAAAGCTAGTTGGTCTCCTCACCAAGTGATTCAAATAAATTTTGCAAAAACCATTGCGAGCTATTTTTAGATTCTGTCTTGATTACATCAAAAGCAGATGTGAATAAACCATTGTTACCGTCAAAAGGCATTCATAACTAATAACACCACAAAAATATTTAGATTTCAAATGACAGGCATCAATGCTTATCAGTGGTCTACATCTAGCTAGAAATCTATTAACACTTTAAAGCTAATATAAAATCTTTGAAATAAACTATCATGAGTATCATAGAAATATGTGATGTGTGAGCCCAGGTTTCTGGAAATAAGCTCTGCTGCGAGAGAGGGTGCCCACCTATAATTATCCTTCACCAATCCAAATATGTCTCTTGCTCACTCCCGTGAATGCGATAACTTAACGTAAGATAGGGACAACCAGTATGTTGTCTTTAAACCATCTTTAATATGTCTAAGTGGGATATCTAGATTTTGTTTTCACCACATCTCATATCTCATAAGCAACTCACACAGATGTGGGCTGTTTATTTCTAGCTTTTTTTACAACTAGGCAAGTATGAGTTCCATCAAACTTTCAAACTTCAAAAGTGTGGTCATCCTTGCATACTGATGCTCCAACTCTCCATCGACATCCTCCATAGGAGCACATGCCTATAACCCAAGTTTTATCACTAGCTCCTGCTTTAAATACGAAAATTTTCGCGATTGCATGTGTATGAAAGGCATGCTTGAAACTCTCAGGATCAGTGAAACATGAATGAAATAGTAATTATTCGTGATCTGTAGCTTGAGTAGCTATAACCCTAACACAATAGATTCACTGTTCAAAATTCACAATGGCCACCATGTCAATGGCTGAAGTGGCACTCAGCAATTTCATGGCTACTATAAACAACTCTCATGTGTGAATACATTCTCTCTCCATTCGCATCTTTAGTAATAATAATGATCTCTAGTTTTCAACCCTATCATTTTTCTTTTCAATCTATAGCCATCTTATTCAACTCCGTATTAGATGCAATAAGCTTGTACTATTTTGTCGAAGTCCCATTAACATGAAAGTGTAGCTCAAAGTCATGTCCTATTAACCAAGGACAAATTAATTCAACATCCTCCCTGAGCATTTAAAAATTTATTTTATCTTTTTCAACCTTGGTTGTCTTATGTCTGCCACCCACATATTTCTTATGTTTTGATTCTTCATTGCAACCCAACAACCTCCAAATTAACATCATATTCTCTTTCCACCACATCATTTGTTGTTGACTGTTTACAAAGTCACTGCACGAATAATAAAAAAAAGTTGTTAGTTACTCTACAAAATTATCACAAACATAACTCAATGTTGCTACACATGACAAGTACACTTAAAATGAAGAATTCACGTAACAACCTTAGATCTGTAATGAAAAAAACTTGGTTATCTTTTGTAGTTGGAAAGTGTATGGGATTGAGATTCCCATTCATTGGAGCTCATTTTTAGATGATTCATACCTATGGATTACATTTAAATATAAATAATGAAAGTTAATACAACAAAAGAAGCGCCAAATTAATTTCAATATACATACGAGATATCAGTGAGATTACCAATTAAATACAAACCATTGTGGAGCAAAAACTTTACTAAAACTCACAGATGTTATAACATGAAATTAGAAATTAGGTGGCGATAAGGTCAATTTCGAGTCCAAGAGCAATTATGCAATGAACATGAAAATAGAGCTTTCAGAGCATTCTATAATGATACTCGAAGAATAATCTGCATCCAATCTACCCAATAAATCTTTCATCCTGCATCACTTTTTTAACCTTTTAGGGTGCCATTAACAAACAGAGCACACCATTCAAAGAAAATAGCTTGACTAAAAAAGAACATACATTAAAGTTTAATCAAAACTCAAAGAAGAAAAACCTTCAATAATCTTGTACGCTTTGGTTGACACAAAAAGTATGGGTGCTGCTGGAAAATAACACTCATCGTACACAGTAAGTAAATAAAAGCAAAAGTTGTGGCACTGTTGGAAAAAATTTGCGTGTGAATGACGTACGCAGCTTTGCGTACGATATTGGGGTTATACCGGGGGTACAGGAGGGTTACATCCGCGGTATAACCTCTTGTAACCTCCCTGCAACCTCTTGTAACTTACCTATAACCTAAAATAAATTTCGCGTTTTTGTTATCATATATTAAGAATTTATTAGTAGGTTACAGTTAAGTTACAAAAGGTTAAAAGAGGTTACAAAGGATTATACCAACCCTCTTGTACCCTCTGTACGTCTATCACACGCAAATTTTTTTCTTTGAAGGCCATAGATTGCACATAAATCACTAAACTAAATACCAAGGGATCATTATAATCAAAAGGGCATGGTATCTAAACTGAAATGCAAAAGAAAAAATCCTACCTTGCCTAAATTAATTACAGAAAAAATTTCACAAACCCTTCCTTCTCAATTGCTTAAATTCAAGCACCGACATTCCCAATATCCGACGAAACGGAATAGATTGGAATTGAGAAAGATAGGGAAAGGGAAAGATGTGACGAGAAATCGAAGGGCAGATAACAAAACACAGTGAAATCGGGAACTCGAGATGCCATTGGTGACACTGTCCTTGTAAGAAGACATCGAAGAGAAATACCTCTTTGGGTTGTGATGACAGCGATCTGTGAGAGGACGACTTTAGGCGAAATCTTGTCCCGGAAGAGTAGGGATGCGCGAAAGCGCCGGCGGAAGGGGGATCTGCGAGATCGTCAGGGTTTCGTGTGGGTGGGAGGGTTTTGGTGAGCTTAAACGGGAACGACGTGCAGCCAATCTTATTGTGCTTTCATCCATCAAAAGAAAGATTTTCTAAAGTTGAACAAGAAGGGAGAACAAGAGTTTCCTCATAGGAATGAGGAGGATGACTCAAATTTATTAGTTATTTACGGTTTCTCATAGTTTATATTGACAATTCAGGTTAGATTCTAGATATAGTTACTGCCTACCATATTTATCACAATTAAGAGTGGTTTTATACATATAAGAAATTGAATAACGGTGTAGTGACTATGAGCAACAATCAAGCTTGTTGTATTATTGGTTTAGGCATTGTCTTTATTCGAATGTATGATGATGCTATGAGTGAATTGACTTATGTTTGACATGTTTTAGATATCATAAAGAATTTGTTGTCAGATGTAACCTTAGAGGCCAAGGGTTACAAGGTAGTTATTGAGACAGGATATGTCGTGAATAACTGATTTTTATGAAAGTAGTTCGTCTTCACAATTTTTACTACCTTTAGATTAGTACAATGGCTAAACGACAACAATTGCTCATGATTTTTCTGACGTCAATATGGTGTGGAGTATGTAGCTAACGCATGCTGAAGAGTCTTTACTTTAGACTTTGATAAAGTTAGGATTGATCAAATGAGTGAACACCAACTAGCTTGATTTCTATTGAAATTATGTGTTTGGCTAGACGATACACGTATCATTTGGTACAAACATCCCCAATACAAAGGGTATTTCAGAGTATGGTCACATATATGTTTGGCACGTGACGAAGATGACATCATTTGATAGATGAAGATATTTTGTATCTTTTAGGGATGATTACTCTAGATATATTTGGGTGTACACTATGAAACACAAGAGAAAAGTGCTATAGATATTCATAAATTGGAAGAAGATGATTGAGACTCAAACTAGTAAAAGGATTTGGTGCATCTAGTTGGATAATTGGGGCAACTACACATCAAATGCATTCTTGCAAGAGTGTCAGAGAGTTAGGATAGAGCATCACTTCACTTTTCGAGAGACACCATAGCAGAATGAGATGACGGAGTGGATGAATAGAACTTTGGTAAAGAAAATTTGATGTATATTATCCAATGTCGGGTTGGATAGAGTATATTGGGTTGAGGCCATATATTATATTTGCCACTTTGCGAACCATCTAGCTTCTGTAGTTATTAAAAAGATTATCCCAGAAAAGTTGTGGTCGGGACATCCTCCTAGAGATTATAAGCAAATGAGTGTTTGGGTATCCATTTTACTATCACATGCAGAACGATAAACTAGAACCACTAGCAAAAAAGGTGATATTCATTAACTTCATACATGAAGTCAAGAGATTCAAACTTTATGATCAGGTAGAGAAGAAGCTTGTAATTAGTGGGAATGTTACATTTGATGAGACTAGTTTGTTGAAGTCTCAAGACAAAAAGAGGTGAGAGTTATATTGGGATCACAAATATGAAATAGAAGTTGGAGATTGATGTAACTCCATTTATTCCACAAAATTTGTTCACTCATACTTAGAAACCTAATTTAGTTGTAGCTCACGAGCTAATTATTGATAGTGCTCAAAATGAAGTGAAATAAGATGATAAGAATGTGGCCCCTACTTAAGAATCTATTGATAGAAGCATGACCAGACACCAGAATATCCCAAAACAAACTTGTTTGACGGATCATATTATATTTAGACTTTTCAGCCATGGAGGCTGAACTGTTGTTTCACTACAGAAAAATAGTGGAGATCTCAGTCAGTGATTCATTGAGAGGGCCGATGGATGAAGAGATGGAGTCTCTTTAAAAAACTACCTGAAGAATGGTGATGCTTTCTCTAGAAAAAAATATCATTGGTTGCAATGGGTGTATGCAAAGAAGGGAAGAGCTCATGGAATTGATGTGTGGTACAAGACTAGGTTAGTAGCAAAAGACTTTACATAATGAGTAGGGATTAACTATGATGAGGTGCTCTCTCCAGTGATCAAACATTCCTCAATCCATGTTCTCTTAGCATTTATACTATAATATGATTTACTTCTAAGAAATTTGGAGTAAAAACTATGTTCATATATAGAAAATTATAATAGGAGATCTATATGTTACAACTGCCTTGATATAGAGCCTTGAAAGACTTGATTTGCAAATTAGACAAGCTTTTATATGGGTTGAAGTAGTCACCATAACATTTATATATGAGTTTAATAAATTTATGATGGTACAAGTGCACATGAAGTGCCAATGAGATCATTTGGCATATTTTAAAAGGTTGGATAATAATGAGTTCATCTACATGTATCTATATGTTGATAACATGTTGATTATATCTGCTCGTTAGACTGAGATTGATAAGATGAAGAAGAAATTATCCAAATGTTTGAGATGAAAGAACTAGGTGAAGCTCACAAAATCATTGGCATGAAAATTTTCAAAACAAGGTAGCTGAAATGGTTTGGCTCTCATAAGGAGCATATGCTCGAAAGATGTCGAAGAAGTTGGAGATTGATGACTCGAGCAATGTTGTGAGTCTAGCAATTGTATCTCACCTTTAATTAAGTTAAGATCAGTGTTCTAAAGATGATTTGGAGGGAAAATATATGTGAATGGTTCCTTACACTAATGTAGTGGGTAGTCTGATGTATGTCATGATTTGTACGGATTTAGTCATTGCACGAGCGATTGATATTATAAACAAGCTCATGTGTGATCTAGGAAAGAGTCATTGACAACCTGTGAAGAGTATTATGAGATATCTAAAAAGTATTATTGATGTTAGCTTGGTTTTTTAAAGACGCTCATCTATTTATGTGTAAGCTACATTGTATCAAACAATGCATGTGATATGGATAGACACATGTTTATGACTGGTTATTTATTCACATTGATAGGTGGTTCAATCAACTGAAGGACAATTCTTTAGTCTATTATTATTTTTTTAATATAGAGTTCGAGTACATAACAATCATGTAAGCAATGAATGAAGTGATATGGATATAGGACCTACTGGGTAAGAGTTGATTAGAAGTCTCTGACAATGTTATGTGATATTTAGGATGAATATTCTTGGCCACAAATTAAATTTATCATGCATGTATTAAACACATTGATTTAAGATACCGCTTTATTTGAGACTTGATTGATGAAGATAACATTCTGTTAAAGAAGATGGATATGAAAAAAATCTAATGAGCATGCTCACAGTACAACTAATCCAGAAGTTCACTTACTATAAAATTTTGGTAAACATCCAAGCTTATGATTGATTGCACATTTAGACATTGTGAAGAACAATGTGAGGCTTGATCATGTAGGAGAGGGTATGTAGACAACCATCTTGGTGCAGTTGTTGTAGTGTTGGAGCTCATTTTGGTCACTTCCACTTACTTGGAAGTGAGAGATGAGGTGGATATTATTATGAAAAATATTAAATTTAATAGTTATGAATTAGGAAATGTGTATATTTGGAAGATTAATATTAGGTAACCTAATAATTTTATATATGATGAAATCTAACTAGAGGAGATCTAATTACACAATCTTTTAATATTTGAAATATTCATAATTTCTATGTCCTAATTCTCCCTTATTTATAGGAGGGATTATGGATGATTTGTGGTATGTGTTAGAGTTGTAACACTAATTTAGCCGATTTTCCTCTCTTAACCTATTGAGAGTAGAATAAGCTCTCCCCATGAATGTAGGCTGATTTGTACTGAACCACACAAATTACACTATGTTTGGTTGTATGTTTGTTGGGAATTTTTTTATTTTGCATTATTTTGCACAACATGCATGTCGACAGGTAGTCCAAAGAATCAACTTTAGTGGCGCGAAGGTGGTTAGTAGCTACGCGGCAATTTGATAAACTCATAGTGACAATGCGATGAATTTTAGTGGTCAACAACAACACAACAATCCAACGAGTTGCCGAATAATTCAAGACAGGGAGAGGGCGAAAGAGCGAGCGAAGAGAGAGAAAGTGCAAGTGTGAATGAGAGATTTTTCTAATACTCTTATTATTTGTTTATTCTACATATTATAATTTATTTTCTTTTTTGTTAATTNCTGAATTCTCGTGCAACGCTAAGACGATAATCCATTACTCTACTGCCACGAATTTTCTAGCACGCATCAGTTCTATACATATAAGAAATTGAATAACGGTGTAGTGACTATGAGCGGTGTAGTGATTATGAGCAACAATCAAGCTTGTTGTATTATTGGTTTAGGCATTGTCTTTATTCGAATGTATGATGATGCTATGAGTGAATTGACTTATGTTTGACATGTTTTAGATATCATAAAGAATTTGTTGTCAGTTGGAACCTTAGAGGCCAAGGGTTACAAGGTAGTTATTGAGACAGGATTTTTGAGGATATGTCGTGAATAATTGATTTTTATGAAAGGAGTTCGTCTTCACAATTTTTACTACCTTTAGATTAGTACAATGGCTAAACGACAACTGTTGCTCATGATTTTTCTGACGTCATTATAGTGTGGAATATGTAGCTAACGCATGCTGAAGAGGCTTTACTTTAAACTTTGATAAAGTTAGGATTGATTAAATGAGTGAACACTAACAAGCTTGATTTCTTTTGAAATTATGTGTTTGGCTAGATGATACATGTATCATTTGATACAAACACCCCAATACAAAGGGTATTTCAGAGTATGGTCACATATATGTTTGGCACGTGACGAAAATGACATCATTTGATAGATGAAGATATTTTGTATCTTTTAGGGATGATTACTCTAGATATATTTGGGTGTACACTATGAAACACAAGAGCAAAGTGCTATAGATATTCATAAATTGGAAGAAGATGATTAAGACTCAAACTAGTAAAAGGATTTGGTGCATCTAGTTGGATAATTGGGGCAAATACACATCAAATGCATTTTTGCAAGAGTGTCAAAGAGTTAGGATAGAGCATCATTTCACTTTTCGAGAGACACCATAGCAGAATGAGATGACGGAGTGGATGAATTGAACTTTGGTACAGAAAATTTGATGTATATTATCCAATGTCGGGTTAGATAGAGTATATTGAGTTGAGGCCATATACTATATTTGCCACTTTGTGAACCATCTAGCTTCTGTAGTTATTAAAAAGATTATCCCAAAAAAGTTGTGGTCGGGACATCCTCCTAGAGATTATAAGCAAATGAGTGTTTGGGTATCTATTTTACTATCACATGCAGAACGATAAACTGGAACCACTAGCAAAAAAGGTGATATTCATTAACTTCATACATGAAGTCAAGAGATTCAAACTTTATGATCAGGTAGAGAAGAAGCTTGTAATTAGTGGGAATGTTACATTTGATGAGACTAGTTTGTTGAAGTCTCAAGACAAAAAGAGGTGTGAGTTATATTGGGATCACAAATGTGAAATAGAAGTTGGAGATTAATGTAACTCCATTCATTCCACAAAATTTGTTCACTCATACTCAGGAACCTAATTTAGTTGTAGCTCACGAGCTAACTATTGATAGTGCTCAAAATGAAGTGAAATAAGATGATAAGAATGTGGCCCCTACTTAAGAATTTATTGATAGAAGCATGACCAGACACCAAAATATCCCAAAACAAACTTGTTTGACGGATCATATTATATTTAGACTTTTCAGCCATGGAGGATGGAATGTCGTTTCACTACAGAAAAATAGTGGAGATCTCAGTCAGTGATTCATTGAGAGGGGCGATGGATGAAGAGATGGAGTCTCTTAAAAAACTACCTGAAGAATAGTGAAGCTTTCTCTAGAAAAAAAAAGCCATTGGTTGCAATGGGTGTATGCAAAGAAGGAAGGAACTCATGGAGTTGATGTGTGGTACAAGACTAGGTTAGTAGCAAAAGACTTTACATAATGAGAAGGGATTAACTATGATGAGGTGCTCTCTCCAGCGATCAAACATTCCTCAATCCATGTTCTCTTAGCATTTATACCATAATATGATTTAGTTTTGAGAAATTTGGAGTAAAAACTGTGTTCCTATATGGAAAATTATAATAGGGGATCTATATGTTACAACTGCTTCGATATAGAGCCTTGAAAGACTTGATTTGCAGATTAGACAAGCTTTTATATGGGTTGAAGTAGTCACCATAACAGTTATATATGAGTTTAATAAACTTATGATGGTACAAGTGTACATGAAGAGGCAATGCAATCATTGTGCATATTTTAAGAGGTTGGATAATAATGAGTTCATCTACATGTATTTATATGTTGATAACATGTTGATTATATATGTTAGTCATACTGAGATTGATAAGATGAAGAAGCAATTATCCAAATGTTTTGAGATGAAAGAACTGGGTGAAGCTCACAAAATCATTGGCATGAAAATTCTTAAAACAAGGTAGCTGAAATGGTTTAGCTCTCGTAAGGAGCATATGTTCGAAAGGTGTTGAAGAAGTTGGAGATTGACGACTCGAGAAATGTTGTGAGTCTAGCCATTGTATCTCACCTTTAATTAAGTTAAGATCAGTGTCCGAAAGATGATTTGGAGAGAAAATATATGTGAATGGTTCCTTACACTAATGTAGTGGGTAGTCTGATGCATGTCATGGTTTGTACGGATTTAGTCATTGCACGAGCGATTGATATTATAAACAAGCTCATGCGTGATCTAGGAAAGAGTCATTGACGACCTGTGAAGAGTATTTTGAGATATCTAAAAAGTATTATTGATGTTAGCTTGGTTTTTTAAAGACACTCATCTATTTATGTGTAAGCTACATTGATTCAAACAATGCATGTGATATGGATAGACAAATGTTTATGACTGGCTATTTATTCACATTGTAGGTGGTTCAATCAATTGAATACCAATTCTTTAGTCTATTATTTTTTGTTTAATATAGAGTTCGAGTACATGACAATCATGTAAGCAATGAAGGAAGTGATATGGATATAAGACCTATTGGATAACATGAGAGTTGATTAGAAGTCTCTTACAATGTTATGTGATATTTAGGATGGATATTCTTGGCCACAAATTAAATTTATCATGCATGTATTAAACACATTGATTTGAGATACCACGTTATTTGAGACTTGATTGATGACGATAATGTTCTGTTAAAGAAGATGGATATGGAAAAAATCCAATGAGCATGCTCACAGTATAGCTAGTCTAGAAGTTCACTTACTATAAAATTTTGGTAAACATCCAAGCTTATGATTGATTGCACATTTAGGCATTGTGAAGAACAATGTGAGGCTTGATCCTTTAGGAGAGGGTATGTAGACAACTATCTCGGTGCAGTTGTTGTAGTTTTGGAGCTCATTTTGGTCATCTTCCACTTACTTGGAAGTGTGAGATGAGGTGGAGGTTATTATGAAAAATATTAAATTTAATAGTTGTAAATTAGGAAATGTGTATATTTGAAGATTAATGTTAGGTAACCTAATTTGATAAGATATAATTAAATAATATTTTATGTATGATGAAATCTAATTAGAGGAGATCTAATTACACGATCTTTAATTTTTGAAATATTCATAATTTCTATGTCCTAATTCTCTCTTATTTATAGGAGGGATTATGGATGATTTGTGGTATGTGTTGAGTTGTAACACTATTTTGGCCGATTTTCCTCTCTTCACCTATTGAGAGTAGAATAAACTCTCTCCATTAATGTAGGCTGATTCGTACAGAACCACACAAATCACACTATGTTTGGTTGTATGTTTGTTGGGTAATTTTTTTTTTTTTTTGCATTATTTTGCACAACAGACATGTCGATAGGTAGTCCAAAGAATCAACTTTAGTGGGGCGAAGGTGGTTAGTAGCTATGCGACAATTTGATAAACTCATAGTGACAATGCGATGAATTTTAGTGGTCAACAACAACACAACGATCCGAGGAGTTGCCGAATAATTCAAGAGAGGGAGAGGGTGAAATATCACGCGAAGAGAGAGAAAGTGCAAGTGTGAATGAGAGATTTTTTTAATACTCTTATTATTTTTTAATTCTACAAATTATAATTTATTTTCTTTTTTGTTAATTATAATTTTTATCATTTTAAACATTATATTATAGTTTTATTTTATTTATTTATTATTATTATTATTGTTATTTTGTTTCATTAAATTGTTTTATTTTATATATTTATTATATTACAAACATGCAATGTGCTTGTTATGATGGTAGGCTCATAACTAAAAAAAAAATATAAATAATTTAGAAATAGATAAAAAAAGAATTAGAAAGTTATTCATGGATAGTTAACTCTAATTGACATTAAGTGATTATTTTCTCATAAAAATGTATTTACATAGAATGAATATCATTTAAATCCTACTCTCATTGACACNTATGTATATATATATATATATATATTTATAATTTAGAAATAGATAAAAAAAAATTAGAAAGTTATTCATGGATAGTTAACTCTAATTGATATTAAGTGATTATTTTCTCATAAAAATGCATTTACATAGAATGAATGTCATTTAAATCCTACTCTCACTGACACACAACATACATGCTCTTTATGTTATAATTAGGCTCTAATTACTACTTTGTTAGTGATTCTCAACCTAATCTCAGTTTCTAACATTGATATTTTCTTATTGCTACATTTGTAAGTCCTCATTTCTAGCTTTTTCCTAATTTTATGTGAATGAAATATAAGCCATAAATTTTTAATACAATAAAAAACAAAAAAAAAAAAAGTTTGTTAATTTGTTTTTTATTTTTTTTAAAATTTTGTTTTTTAAATTCAAGATACTTGTTTTCAAAACATAAAAAATATAGAAATTGTACTTTTGTGAGCTATGCCATAAAACCCAGCTGCTTCAAAAATATGTTTTTTGGAGTTATACGCTAAAACCTGACCGCTCTATCTCTGACTCTCTTCGACGATTTTGTCCTCTTCTCTCTCGTGCCACTCCTTCCTCTTCTCCTCCTTTAGCCGTCGATCTTTGATTGCACCTCCTTGGACTTACATCGCTTCTTTTACTTACGTCTCTGTGTCGCTCCTTTGAAGAGGATATATTAATGAAAAAAAAAAAAAAATACACTTGTCATATATATAAGATGTATGTAATGTAAGAGCTTGCTTTATGTAAAATACTTACCATAATTTCTAAAAGATTAAAAAATTAATTTCTAAATTTTTTGGGGTAGTACAATCTATTAAAATATATTAGCCTATCTTTCAACATGATATTATTTTTATGTCATATTTGATAAAAAAAATAATAAAAATTATAAAATTTATTATATAATTGACTCACATTAAGTGTAGGGAGATTGATGTGTACTGAGTAATTGGATGATATCACAGAGAAGATCAGATTAATTAAGGATAGATTTAGATTAGACTAAGATCAAATTATTATTTAGTATTTACAAGATACTCAAATTATTATTTTGTTATAATATCTTAAACATGTTCAAAAAACTTTAATGTTGATATTTATTTTCAACTCATTATCTGTTGAGAAAAAGAGTAAGAGGGAGAAAGAAAAAGAGAAGGTTTTAATTAAAGTCAATTTGGTCTTTTGACTTTAGTAGGTTGTCATAATCCTATTTTAAATTTTAATTTTGGCAATCTTATTTCCTTTATTATTATTATTTTATTTGGTTAGATTTTAAATACTTTATCATTGGTATTTGCGTCTGTTTTTTGAGGTTTATCATCAAATTTACGTTCGATTTAAACTATTCAACATCTCCCTCCTCCTCCTATATGGATGCCATTGGATGCTTGCTCCGGCGATATGCTAAAGTCTCTGTCATGCGTGCTATAAAGTCCTTGACCATGTGTTGGCTTTTTAGCATCTGCGCGGGCAATTGATAGATTTCTTTGTTAATTGCAGCCACTTGTTTGGCAAGAGCCGCCTGGTCTGGTTGTGAGGAGCTCGGCGAACTCAGTATGTGACCACGAGAGAGCTTGGCCTTGAAGGCTATGCCCTTCGCTCTAAGGCCATAAACCCTCCCATTCTTCTTCCTTGTCGCCCGAGTCCAAAGCTAGTACTTTGACTGTATAACAGTAGACTGGCTACCACTGAGTTGGCAGAAGTCTGGGCTTGAGTAGCCAAGTGCCTTTCCCAGAGCTACTCGAACTCCTCCTGCATAATTAAAACTAGTGGTTAATTAATATTTTCAATATTTAGAGTCAAAATAAAATTTTAATTTAAGTTTTTTAACTTACAACGGCGTGTTGGGAATGCTCTAAGATCCACTATGAAGTCCCCAGGCGCCAATAAGTTCAGACATGTAGCTCCACAATGGAGGGAGCACAACTCAGCTCTTTGGCCTATGTAGCGTACAAAATTCATCAACGCTACAAAATTAATTCAAAGATTGAATTAATTTTTAAGTATTTAAGAGAATATTCCCATCCTCCTGTAGTCTTTCGTATGTGAAACTGATCCACCAATATAGGACGTAGCTCCCTTGGCCCCCTTCATCGTCCGATTTGTCAGCCTCTTCCCCTCATAATCAGGAGAGGCCCAGACTGCGGTCAACTAACTCCAGAGCCCCTCACTGATCTAGACAGACTGCTAGCTCCTCCAGCGGCTTGTAGTGAACATGTCTTCAAGGCAATGCCTGCTTCGAATCTCGAAGATTCGACGGATCTCATCATGGTGGTTTGGAAGCTAGGTGAAGGACCTCTGTAATGTTAAAAATAATCCATGTGTTAGTATAATAAATTAAATCAAATTTATAAATCTGATTCAAATTATATGATCGTACATTGAAAACTTTGAACCACAAGTCCTGACTAGCTATAGGGATTTGCTTCCATGAGAAGTAGAGATGATCCTATTTACTCCTTATAATCTCTGTGATGCNCTAGCTTTTTCCTAATTTTATGTGAATGAAATATAAGCCATAAATTTTTAATACAATAAAAAACAAAAAAAATGTTTGTTAATTTATTTTTTATTTTTTTTTTAATTTTGTTTTTTAAATTCATGATACTTGTCTTCAAAACATCAAAAATATAGAAATTGTATTTTCGTGAGCTATGCCATAAAACCCAGCTGCTTCAAAAATATGTTTTTTTGGAGCTATACGCTAAAACCTGACCGCTCTATCTCTGACTCTCTTCGGCAATTTTGTCCTCTTCTCTCTCGCGCCACTCCTTCCTCTTCTACGACCGCTCCTTCATCTTTTCCTTTAGTCGTCGATCTTTGATTGTACCTCCTTGGACTTGCACCGCTGCCTCCATCGCTCCTTTGAGGAGGATATATTAATGAAAAAAAATTAAAATACACTTGTCATATATATAAGATGTATGTAATGTAAGAGCTTGCTTTATGTAAAATACTTACCATAATTTCTAAAAGATTAAAATTAATCTCTAAATTTTTTGGGGTACTACAATCTATTAAAATATATTAGCCTATCTTTCAACATGATATTATTTTTATGTCATATTTGATAAAAATAAAAAATAAAAATTATAAAATTTATTATTTAATTGACTCACATTAAGTGTAGGGAGATTGATGTGTACTGAGGAATTGGATGATATCACAGAGAAGATCAAATTAATTAGGGATAGATTTAGAGCAGACTAAGATCAAATTATTATTTAGTATTTACAAGATACTCAAATTATTATTTTCTTATAATATCTTAAACACGTTCAAAAAACTTTAATGTTGATATTTATTTTCCACTCATTAACTGCTGAGAAAAAAGAGTAAGAGTGAGAAAGAAAAAGAGAAGGTTTTAATTAAAGCCAATTTGGTCTTTTGACTTTAGTATGTTGTCATAATCCTATTTTAAATTTTAATTTTGGCAATCTTATTTCCTTTATTATTATTATTTTATTTAGTTAGATTTTAAATACTTTATCATTGGTATTTGCGTTTGATTTTTTAGCTTTATCATCAAATTTACGTTCGATTTAAACTATTCAACATCTCCCTCCTCCTATACGGATGCCATTGGCTGCTTGCTCCGGTGATATGCTAAAGTCTCTGTCATGCGTGCTATAAAGTCCTTGATCATGTGTTGGCTTTTTAGCATCTACACGGGCAACTGACATATTTCTTTGTTAATTGCAGTCACCTGCTTGGCAAGAGCCGCCTGGTCTGGTTGTGAGAAGCTTGGCGAACTTAGTATGTGACCACGAGAGAGCTTGGCCTTGAAGGCTATGCCCTTCGCTCCAAGGCCATAAACCCTCCCATTCTTCTTCCTTGTCGCCTGAGTCCAAAGCTCGTAGTTTGACTGTATAGCAGTAGACTGACTACCACTGAGTTGGCAAAAGTCTGGGCTTGAGTGGCCAAGTGCCTTTCCCGGAGCTACTCGAGCTCATCCTGCATAATTAAAACTTGTGGTTAATTAATATTTTCAATATTTAGAGTCAAAATAAAATTTTAATTTAAGTTTAGTAACTTACAACAGTCTGAAGGGAATGCTCTAAGATCCACTATGAAGTCCCCGGGCGCGGATAAGTTGAGACATGCAGCTCCACAATGGAGGGAGCACAACTCAGTTATTTGGCCTATGTAGCGTACAAAATTCATTAACGCTACAAAATTAATTCAAAGATTGAATTAATTTTTAAGTATTTAAGAGAATCTTCCCATCCTCCTGTAGTGTTTTGTATGTGAAACTTATCCACCAATATAGGGCGTAGCTCCCTTGGCCCCCTTCATCGCCCGGTTTGTCAGCCTCTTCCCCTCATAATCAGGAGAGGCTCAGGCTGCAGTCAACTAACTCTTGAGCCCCTCATCGATCTAGCCAGGCTGCTAGCTCCTCCAGCAGGTTGTAGTGAACATGTCTTCAAGGCGATGCCTGCTCCGAATCTCGAAGATTTGACGGATCTTATCATGGTGGTTTGGAAGCTAGGTGAAGGACCTCTATAATGTTAAAAATAATCCATGTGTTAGTATAATAAATTAAATCAAATTTATAAATTTGATTCAAATTACATGATCGTACATTCAAAACTTTGAACCACAAGTCCTGACTAGCTATAGGGATTTGCTTCCATGAGAGATAGAGATGATCCTATTTACTCCTTATAATCTCTGTGATGCAGGTGACATATATCTTGTGGGGAATGATTCTACTTAAGAAATAAATTAGTTACAAAAAAAAACATTTAACATGAATAATAAACATAATACAATGTTATAAATAACTTATGAGTCCCCCTCTGACAATAAATGTACCCTCGGAGGGGGGGGGGTTAGGAGTCGACGGGCCAGACGCAAGAGTTGTTGGAGCAAGTGGGGCTGGAGGAGTGCAAACAATAGCAACAGTTGTAGTAGATGGAGGAGTAGGTGTAGAAGCAGCAGGCGTCACACATGAAAGAGCAGCAGAGGGTGTAGCAGCAGGTGTCAAAGGAGCATGTGAATGAACAAGTGTCACAAGAGGGGTTGCAACAGTGGGTGCTGGAGCAGGTGTCACAAGAGGGGTGGCGACAGTGGGTGTGAGAGCAAGTTTCATAGGCGGGGTGGCAGTAGTGGGTAGGGGAGCAGTAGTAGAAGCAATGACAGAAGCAGATGACTTGTTTTCTTGCTACAGTACATGGTTTCAAGTGTCCCAAAACACTGGGTTTCTGAGGTGGTTGACCATTTGCACCACCTGTGGCCATCTGCAAATGAAAGAATGAAATTAATAAGATTAGTATTGACATGAAAAATAATTATAAGAAGAAAGAAACAGAACAGTAAATGTAAAACAAAAGTAGCAGTTATGTTTAAAAATAAGAAAAATGAGAGCAGAGAGCTATGTCACATTACAACAAAAGTAAAACACAAAAAGTAGCAGTAGCAGCCACAAATCTAAAATTACATAACTTTCTTATTAATTTTCATCTGAGGAACTCGTCTTCGAAGATGAACCTAAAATTTCTTTTTCATTCTCATCATCATCCTCATCCATACCATGAGCAACCTCTTCAAAAATCCCTATGGTATCCTCTAGCGCAAACATTTTATCATTTTTGTTGCCCTGGATATGAAAATCTGACATATCTCCCTCCTGGTGAATTGGTTCAGTAGTACTATAAAACTCAATATTTTGCTTGATTTATTCTTCCTTACCACAATCCAATCAACTTTATCCCTTACTCTACCCGGGTATTGAAGGTAATAAACCTATATAGCTTGGCGTGCCAGAACAAATCGATCAAACTTCACATATCGTCTATTCAATTTGCTTCAACGATATCATAAGGCGTGAGTGTTCGGGTCCCTTGATTTAGAACATGATCGAACCACTGACAGTTGAACAAGTATATAATATAACTGACATTACGTGGATATTGCAATTCAATGACTTCGTCAAGTACACTGTAATAACTAATCCCGCCATCTGTGTGTGTTTTCTTTAACGACACTAAAATTATGTCTTCTTCTCTTCATACCAGAAACTCACACGGAATCTATAACCATTTATATCAAAATTGTGTGCAATGCATCTAAATTTCCAATATATATATGCGCTGTATACTCAGATCATTTGGTAGGACACCTGCCTCCTCTGGTCTAGGGTTCGATTCTCCCCAGTGGAGGGTGTGGTACTTGAATTGTTAGATGCATCGGGGATAGCTAGGACTCGTATAATAGTCTCAGGCCATTCCTTATATATATATATATATATATATATATGCGCAGAAATACCAACAAACAGCCTAGTATTGAACGAAAACATAAATTCTACCCCAAGTATCACAAGAGGAAAGATCAAATAACTCCCCACACAAAAATTATGATCCCATGGCAAAGCTAAGGACGGACGCAAGAAAAAGCGAAAACCACAAATTTATCGGTCAAACGATAAAAAAATCCATCCATTTTTATAGGAGAGAAGAAGATGTATACAACCAAGCTTCCCCCTCGAATGGTTGAGGGAGAAAGGGAGAAGCGTCCGACTGTTGTGAGAGGGAGTGAGAGAGCTGCGGAAGCGCCAAGAAGAAAATGAATCGAAACGGCATGGGATGACAATTTTAGGCGAGTTGCATGGGCTTTTTCGTCTTCTTTGTGTCGTAATATTTGGGGTATGTTTGACAGGTTATTGAATAATCTGCTGATAAGCTGATTAAAAATAATCTGCTAATAAATTATGTACGGTAGTTATTACAAATTTTTATTTTTTTTGAAAAGTCAAACCACAATCAGAAAGCTGTCACCGCACATAGACAGATGCGGTGTGCGAACACTGTTTTCAATGTTTTGAAAACGCATAAGCTGTCAAAACACAGTTTACCCAAACAGGCAAGGTGTGTTTTCAAAACGCCGCCGCACGAAATAAACTGGCCCAAACATACCCTTAGATGTTTTGACGCAAATCGGGCTTAAAAGCTGCCCCAACATCACAACAGATTCCACCGACTCTAAATAGTCATTTGAGATGAATTATTTGAGCCAAATCCAATGCAATTATATATTTCCTCATATATTTTATAACAGGTAACATTTTATGCATTTTGATAAGCATATATACCCAACTAAAAATTAAAATAATATAAGAAAAAAGCTTCAAAATAATGTTATAGGTTTCTTTATTATGTATTACAAAATTAATTTTTTTATTTATAATATATTTTATCATGAATAATTTATATATTTATTTATATTAAGTTTGTTATAAATAAATTAGTTAATTATTTTTTTACATTAATGAAACTATTAAACTTGTTAATTAATTAGAGGACAATTAAGACACCCAAAACATTTTTATTTACAAGTCAAGCAGCCTCTTTTATTCATTTTTCAAATTCTCACTCAGAATATCAAAGGTCATAAAAAAAGCCCAACCCATATTTATCATTTTCATGAAGNTTATTTTTTTACATTAATGAAACTATTAAACTTGTTAATTAATTAGAGGACAATTAAGACACCCAAAACATTGTTATTTACAAGTCAAGTAGTCTCTTTTATTCATTTTTCATATTCTCACTCAGAATATCAAAGGTCATAAAAAAAAACCCAACCCATATTTCTCATTTTTATGAAATTCACAATGATTTAGTTGTGGCACGCGAAAATGCATTGGTTTCATAATTAAAAACATCACCTAGATGCTTGATTTGTAAATAAAAATGTTTCTTGTGCTCTGCATGTAATTATCCTGTATATTAATTAATATCTAATTAATATTAAATTAATAAAAAATATAATTGAAAAAAATAAATTAACTAACAATATTTGAAATTCATAAAATTTATTTCACACCAAATTTTCTCGTAACATCATGTTTACCAAAAAAAATACTATTTTCACATCGGGAAAGAATGACACCTGAGCTCTCGTAGTTAGGGATGTAAACGAACCAAACACGAATAAACAGAGCTTGTGTTCGTGTTCGGTTCGTTTGAAATTTAGTTTATTTGAAGTAAGCTTGTGTTCGAAATTGTTCGTGAAGTCACTGTTTGTGTTCGTTTCTTAATGAACGAGTCAAACACGAGCTGTTCGCGAACAACGAGCCAGTTCNATAATTAAAAACATCACCTAGATGCTTGATTTGTAAATAAAAATGTTTCTTGTGCTCTGCATGTAATTATCCCGTATATTAATTAATATATCATTAATATTAAATTAATAAATAATATAATTGAACAAAATAAATTAACTGACAATATTTAAAATTCATAAAATTTATTTCACACGAAAATATTCTCGTATCATCGTGTTTACAAAAGAAATACTCTTTCACATCGAGATAGAATGACACCTGAGCTCTCGTAGTTAGGGGTGTAAACGAACCAAACACGAACANACAGGGAATGAACAAGTGTCACAAGAGGGGTTGCAACAGTGGGTGCTGGAGCAGGTGTCACAAGAGGGGTGGAGACAGTGGGTGCCGAAGCAAGTTTCATAGGCGGAGTGGCAGTAGTGGGTGGGGGAGCAGTAGTGGAAACAATGACAGAAGCAGATGAACTCCTCTTCCTGCTACAGTACATGGTTTCCAGTGTCCCAAAACATTGGGTTTCTGAGGTGGCTCACCACTTGCACCACTTGTAGCCATCTGTAAACGAAGGAATGAAATTAATAAGATTAGTACTGACATGAAAAATAATTTTAAGAAGAAAGAAACATAATAATAAATCTAAGAAAAAAGTAGCAGTTATGTTTAAAAATAAGAAAAACGAGAGCAAAGAGCTATGTCACAATACAATAAAAGTAAAACACAAAAAGTACCAGCAGCAACCACAAATCTAAAATTACACACCTTTCATATTAAGTTTCATCAGAGGAACTCATCTTCGAAGATGAACCTAAATTTTTTTTTTCATTCTCATCATCATCCTCATCCATACCATGAGCAGCCTCTTCAAAAATCCCTATGGTATCCTCAAGCGCAAACATTTTATCGTTTGTGTTGCCCTAGATATGAAAATCTGACATATCTTCCTCCTGGTGAATTGGTTCAATAGTACTATACAACTCAATATTTTGCTTGATTTATTCTTCATTACCACAATCCAATTAACTTTATCCCTTACTCTACCTCAGTATTGAAGGTAATAAACATATGTAGCTTGGCGTGCCAAAACAAATGGATCAAACTTCACATATCGTCTATTCAATTTGACTTCAACGATATCATAAGGCGTGAGTGTTCGGGCTCCTCGATTTAGAACATGATAGAACATCTTCTTCTCTTCATACCAGAAACTCATATGGAATCCATAACCATTTATATCAAAATTGTGTGCAATGCATCTANTATATACATAAACAAGAAGTGGTTTTTATATGTAAATCCTATTTTTTAAATAGTTAAAATCTGAGCTTTGAATCCCTTTATACTCTATAGAGGCAAGACCGATAAAGTGCAACCGCTCAATGAGTTTATTCAAAAAAGCAATATTTTCTACTCTCGCGTTCCCCCTTTCCTTTCTAGTCGAGTCGAGGCTCGTTTGTCATTCCCATGACGTCTATATATATGATAACAGTTAATCAACAATGACAAATACACCGATCGATATCCTCACATATCANTATATATATATATATATGCGCTGCATACTCAGATTAGTTGGTCGGGCACCTGCCTGTCAGTTGTAAGTCTCCTCTGGTCTGGGGTTCGATTCTCCCCAATAGAGGGTGTGGTACTTGAATTGTTAGATACATCGGGATGGCTGAGGCTCGTATAATAGCCTCAGCCATCCAAGGAATAGGGACGCTATATATATAGGAGTAGAAATACCAACAAACAACCTAGTATTGAACGAAAACATAAATTCTACCCCAAGTGTCACAAGAGAAAAGATCAAATAACTCCCCACACCAAAATTATGATCCCATGACAAAGCTAAGGTTGGACGCAAGAATAAGCGAAAACCACAAATTTATCGGTCAAACGATCAAGAAATCCATCCATTTTCATAGGAGAGAAGAAGATGTATACATCCAAACTTACCCCTCGAATGGTTGAGGGAGAAAGGGAGAAGCGTCCGACTGTTGCGAGAGGGAGTGAGAGAGTTGCGGGAGCGCTAAGAAGAAAATGAATCGAAACAGCATGTGATGACAATTTTAGGCCAGGTGCATCGGCTTTTTCGTCTTTTTTGCGTCGTAATATTTAGGGTCTGTTTGACAGGTTATTGAATAATCTGCTGATAAGCTGATTAAAAATAATCTGCTGATAAATTAGGTGTGGTAGTTATTATAAATTTTTTTTTTTTTTTGGAAAAGTCAGACCGCAATCAGAAAGCTGCCACCACACCTAGACAGATGCGGTGTGAAAACACTGTTTTCAACGTTTTGAAAACGCATAAGCTGCTAAAACACAGTTTGCCCAAACATGTAAGATGCGTTTTCAAAACGCCGCCTCACGAAATAAGCTGCCCCAAACAGACCCTTAGATGTTTTGACGCAAATCGGGCTTAAAAGCTGCCCCAACATCACAACAGATTCCACCTCCTCTGAATAGTCATTTGACACGAATTATTTGAGCCAAATCCAATGCAATTATATGTTTCATCATATATTTTATAACAGGTAACATTTTATGCATTTTGATAAGCATATATACCCCACCAAAAATTAAAATAATATAAGAAAAAAGCTTCAAAATAATGTTATAGGTTTCTTTATTATGTATTACAAAATTAATTTTTTTATTTATAATATATTTTATCATGAATAATTTATATATTTATTTATATTAAGTTT
>JXCR01143103.1:73275-87533 GCA_002079205.1 Phalaenopsis hybrid cultivar | reverse complement strand
TACATCTTGGGGGATACCCAATAATGCTCTCAATAATACGAGTCCTACTTATATTCAAGTGATAACTTGTAAAATTGGGTGTCACAAATGATGGTTATTCCAACATAATATCTTAATGATATCAAAACTCACATCAAGCCATAGGGGCAGAGAGTGAGTCTCTCACATCCCACATAGACGACGACTCATCAGCAAATGAGACCTATGAAAATAACTTGGTCGTTCGATAGGGGCTCACTTTATCTCAAAGCCTAATCGGGCTATAAAGGCTGAGGGTGAATCATCGTATCCCAAAAGGGAGACGACCTGTCTGCAATCGGGGTCTATGAGATGACATCAATGAGGTAACAAAAGATTAGAAAGGGCTCAATGGTGGTTTATCAACTGGAATGTAAGAAAATCTTAGTAAGGTAGAGATAGTCGGGCCATGATTCCATAGATCCATCATCTCAAGCTATTAAGGTCCTATGTTTACCTGATCTTAAAGGCAACCAACTCAACCTGAACAAAGATCACTTGTCAGCACCCCATGTATTATGTCATCCAAGGAAACCTCATTAGCCTTAATGTCATAGGAAAGAGACGTCTAAGCACTTTGACCCTCTATATGTAGAAGTGATAGAATAAGTCTTATATCTGCCAAGTAAATGATGAGGAGGTCACTGAAAAGGAAAGAGAAAGAGTGGTATGGCTACAAAACCAAAACCGTCCCACAAAGGGCTTATACTTTGTTTGGGTCAAGGAAGACTCTAACACTCTCAACGTGCTAGAAACCCATCTAAATAAAAAACAATATCTTAGGTCAGTCGGGTTGAAGAAGCATGAGTGCTTCTCCTCGGGATATGCAAATATGATGTAATTATCTAAAGTAGTCATAATATGGATACCTAATTAGTATGACTTGGGATATATTCATTTTATGCAATGTCATTTTAAATTCGGCTTAAAGGCCATGCAGGAAAGTAAAAATAAATTTTCAAAAGTTGTGATATTTTTATCCTAAATTTTAAATTTTCTCATTCTTTTATTATTAAGATTTTGTAGAAAAATTTTATGTTAAGTTCTTTAATGAACCTAAGTTATGTTTTTCTCCAAGCATTCCAAACAAATCACAAGCCATATGAAAGCAAGAAGTTAGTATTCAACAAAAAATAAATAAACCAAATATATAAATAATAAAAGGTAGACGTCGCAGGGTTGGTAGCATATCCCAGAAAATAAAAAATAATAAGGCGGTCAACTCCGCATATACATCTCATGTTCTAATTCTATGCAACTATATGAATTCAAAATTAAAGTACGTGACACTAGCAAGCTGCTCATTGTCATCGTCACATGGTTTTGTCCATCAAGCACACCTATACCAACACCCATACTTTATTTTTGATACAGACTCTTCCTAAGGACTCTAAAAGGTACATGATAAAAAGTCTAACAGAAAGACTTAACCTTTAAAATAGAGTGGTTAGCACATGTTATAGCATGAAACATGAAATAGGCTTTGTCCGACAGGAGGAGGCTTAACAGTGCCTACAGACAATGAGTTAGATGAAATCATTGCTGCTCCTTGTTGGACCTGGCTCCCAACAAAAGACCAACTTAATATGCTAATGAAAAAGTCTCAAACTCGATAAGCACACAAAGGTAGCACAGAAATGCCCGGCTAGGCAATAACCATCAACAATAGCCGACACATATGAAAAGCCTAACTACACCATAGCGCTAGCTAGCAAGCATCTAAACTAAGGTGACCTAGTCACATACAATTAAAGCGTGTAAAAAAGTGTGAGTAAAGGCTAGCATACATTTTTGATAAAGACCCCAACCTCGACTCCATTCTAAGGGTTCAAGAATTCTAAAAGATTCCACTAAATGCAAGTTTTACGCAAGTAAATGCTTTAAAAGATTGACCTTACATATGGTCTAAGCAAAAATATAATAATATTAAAATATTAAAATAAGTTTCAAAATATAATGCATATGAGTAACAAAAATAGATATTTTATTCTTTTATCATAAGTCCTAAGGAAAGAAAAACATAAGTGATACCCATTAGACATCATGGAACACTAGCATAAATATACACACATTGATCATGATGCAATCACTCATATTGCTCGCTGAGACATCTTCACTAGAAACACTCTTTAAAGCATAGCAACCAACAACACATCTAAGTAGTAGATATGCCATCAAGGCTTTAGGATAAAGTACATGCAAGCTTGCAAAGTGATAATACGAAGATGCATCACTCATATGACACATGCAGACTAGGTGCATCAGATACATAACACCTCAAAAAGGAATTATACCTCGCTCAAGAGGCAACCCAGATGCTCATTCAAATGACAAACATATGCTACACTAATGCAAAATAATATACAAAAATGGCATGAGGTTTGATCACTTCAGGTATAGGACACCTCGAAGAGGAATAACCTTGCCAGAGAAACGATCCAGCCAACTCGTGCATGTGGCAAGCACAATGATGAAAGAATGTTCATAAAGTATGCTCATGACAAAACAAAATGATACCATGAATGTCAGTTGGTTTGACTCAAGCACGAGATAGGTTCAATGGCTAGAAAGCATGACCCATGTTAGTTGAGAATAATTTAGATAGAATGACCCAGGCTAAGTGACACAATGTGACAATTCTACAACACTCATATAGATGATGTTATAAGAAATGAGGTTGCATGACTCTCGTTAGGGAGAGTCATACACCGGGTAGGCTTGATATGCATATCACCCCCTCATAGAACATGTAAATGTTCTACATGAACATTAGAAACATAAGCTCATGTGAAAATTTCAAGCATACAAGATATGACATCCATGATGCCATAGAAAAGGATCAGATGCAACAACATACAGATGAAAAAGTGAGCATGCATATTACAATACACAATGACATGTGAAGATGACAGGAAGTGAGTGTACAAAATATTGTATCTGAGTGTGGCACAAATATCCAATATGATCTTTTGGGAGAATACACTCATAGAAATCAAATGATATCTGGGTGTGGCACAAATATCCTATCAACTGGACCAAATTAGGGATTTTAATCTATCACCTTAAAATCTCCAATTATGCATCCAATAAAGTATATTTCCTTATTTATTTGAACCCAATCTCATGGATGACATACTCTCTCATGAAATCAAATGTGATTCTCCCTATGTTGTAGAAATCATATCCATTTTCAGAATATATGTTCTCTCAACAAGTTTTAACATTTCAATTTGCCAGATTGAAATATAAATGAAGATCGGAGTTTAAATCATCACAAATTATTAACATTTAAAACCGTAGAAAACAATATCAATTTTTCACAAAACCATATCTCAACATAGGGAGAAGGATGAAGAAGATTACTCAGAATTCATGAGAAGAACACGATAAAACACGGATTTCAAATATTAAAAAAAGTTTACAAAATAAAAGAAATAAAAGACACAACTTATCTCACAATCCTTCCCAAGCAAATCTCTAGAAGTTCTCTCCAAGCCTTTCTCTCTTTACAATCGCACTCAATTCACTCTTAGAAGTGTAATGAAGAAATCTCTCACATTCTCTCTCGTCTTACAACCCTAGAAGAAAATCTCCTCATCTCTCCTCTTGCCTCTCATGCCAACTTTCTCTCTCTACCTTTCTTGCCCTCTTTTCTCTTTTATGAAGTATTCTGTTTATTTTGGGCTACCTCTTTTTACAAAGAATTCAAAATTCCCCTCCAAAAGTCAACTCTTTTGAATTCAAAAGATGTGTCATTTGATCCAAGAGACATATCCCTTCATAAAAGAACTTTCCAAAGTGTTTAGATGCATTGAATTACTTCAATAGGTGTNATGAACCCAATGGACGAGGAGGCCACCTCTTTTCAAACAGATAAGGGCTTATACTATTATCAGGTGATGCCATTCGGGTTAAAAAATGCTGGTGCAACTTATCAACGACTCATGAATAAGGTTTTCAAAAACCTTCTCGGGCGTACAATGGAGGTATATGTTGATGACATGTTAGTAAAAAGTTTGGAAGCATCCCAACACATTTCTCATCTGANTTCCCCTTAGAGAAAAAGGATCGCTTCTACGCTCACCGTAACATCCATGAATCTTCTCCCTTAGCGAATGCAATCCTCCAACACCCCATCCCAACAGGCTTTAAGCTTCCGAGCATCGATACATATGAAGGANTTAATCTATCACCTTAAAATCTCCAATTATGCATCCAATAAAGTATATTTCCTTATTTATTTGANTAGAAACATAAGCTCATGTGAAAATTTCAAGCATACAAGATATGACATCCATGATGCCATAGAAAAGGATCAGATGCAACAACATACAGATGAAAAAGTGAGCATGCATATTACAATACACAATGACATGTGAAGATGACAGGAAGTGAGTGTACAAAATATTGTATCTGAGTGTGGCACAAATATCCAATATGATCTTTTGGGAGAATACACTCATAGAAATCAAATGATATCTGGGTGTGGCACAAATATCCTATCAACTGGACCAAATTAGGGATTTTAATCTATCACCTTAAAATCTCCAATTATGCATCCAATAAAGTATATTTCCTTATTTATTTGAACCCAATCTCATGGATGACATACTCTCTCATGAAATCAAATGTGATTCTCCCTATGTTGTAGAAATCATATCCATTTTCAGAATATATGTTCTCTCAACAAGTTTTAACATTTCAATTTGCCAGATTGAAATATAAATGAAGATCGGAGTTTAAATCATCACAAATTATTAACATTTAAAACCGTAGAAAACAATATCAATTTTTTACAAAACCATATCTTNTGATTCTCCCTATGTTGTAGAAATCATATCCATTTTCAGAATATATGTTCTCTCAACAAGTTTTAACATTTCAATTTGCCAGATTGAAATATAAATGAAGATCGGAGTTTAAATCATCACAAATTATTAACATTTAAAACAGTAGAAAACAATATCAATTTTTCACAAAACCATATCTCAACATAGGGAGAAGGATGAAGAAGATTACTCAGAATTCATGAGAAGAACACGATAAAACACGGATTTCAAATATTAAAAAAAGTTTACAAAACAAAAGAAATAAAAGACACAACTTATCTCACAATCCTTCCCAAGCAAATCTCTAAAAGTTCTCTCCAAGCCTTTCTCTCTTTACAATCGCACTCAATTCACTCTTAGAAGTGTCNCACAACTTATCTCACAATCCTTCCCAAGCAAATCTCTAGAAGTTCTCTCCAAGCCTTTCTCTCTTTACAATCGCACTCAATTCACTCTTAGAAGTGTAATGAAGAAATCTCTCACATTCTCTCTCGTCTTACAACCCTAGAAGAAAATCTCCTCATCTCTCCTCTTGCCTCTCATGCCAACTTTCTCTCTCTACCTTTCTTGCCCTCTTTTCTCTTTTATGAAGTATTCTGTTTATTTTGGGCTACCTCTTTTTACAAAGAATTCAAAATTCCCCTCCAAAAGTCAACTCTTTTGAATTCAAAAGATGTGTCATTTGATCCAAGAGACATATCCCTTCATAAAAGAACTTTCCAAAGTGTTTAGATGCATTGAATTACTTCAATAGGTGTGTAGAACAAGTGTCCCTTTAAAAATTTGCTCAAAAGTCATCTTTGGCGCATCATGCGCCGATTTGGTGCATCATGCGCCAGTTCTCTGTCAAACGGCGCATCAAAATTCCAAAATTTGTTGTTTTGGTTCCAAATTTCGTTAATTTTGTCATTTTTGCTTCAAATGCCTAAAAATGATATACCTGCAACAAAAACATGATAATACCCTTCTTTAAAGTGCAATATAACAAAAAATAAGCATAAAATATGTGCTTAAAATAATATATTATTTTAGTTTATCAACAATCAATTCCTTGTAGGAAAAACATGATGTGACCCTAAGTGAAAAGGTCCATTCTCGAATCATAGTGAGTTTTCGTCTCGATGACTCTTAAACCCTAAACCCTAAACCCTAAACCCTAAACCCTAAATGACTCATGTTAAGTCATTAGGCTCAATAGAAGCCAAAAACCCTCATAGCTAGAGAGAGTCGAAAGATTTGCATTCTTGAGTTCTTTTCATAAACTGATCATAGAGAATTAGAAAACTAAATGTATACACAAACATGACTATACACCCAAATATTGGCTTTCTATGCATATTATAACAACGAAAACTAATACGTTGAATTGAACCTACCTACTAAAGCAAAAGAACTGAGCCCACCTAACGAAGTGGCAGAACTGAGCCCATCTATTTAAGCAGCTGAGTTTCATCTCTTCCATATACACGACCTAGCCCACTTCNACAAGTGTCCCTTTAAAAATTTGCTCAAAAGTCATCTTTGGCGCATCATGCGCCGATTTGGTGCATCATGCGTCAGTTCTCTGTCAAACGGCGCATCAAAATCCCAAAATTCGTTGTTTTGGTTCCAAATTTCGTTCATTTTGTAATTTTTTCTTCAAATGCCTCAAAATGATATACCTGCAACAAAAACATGATAATACCATTCTTTAAAATGCAATATCACAAAAAATAAACATAAAATATGTGCTTAAAACAACATATTATTTTGGTGTATCAACAATCAATTCCTTGTAGGAAAAAAATGATGTGACCCCATGTCAAAAGGTCCATTCTCGAATCATGGTGAGTTTTCGTCTCGATGATTCATGATAAGTCATTACGCTCAATAGAAGCCAAAAACCCTCATAGCTAGATAGAGTCAAAGATCCGCATTCTTGAGTTCTTTTCATAAATTGATCACAGAGAATTAGAAAACTAAATGTATACACAAACATGACTATACACCTAAATATTGGCTTTCTATGCATATTATAACAACGAAAACTAATACGCTGAATTGAACCTACCTACTAAAGCTAAAGAACTGAGCCCACCTAACGAAGTGGCAGAACTGAGCCCATCTACTTAAGCAGCTGAGTTTCATCTCTTCCATATACACGACCTAGCCCACTTTGCGATGAACAACACTAATAATATATTTTAAAAACTATTACATATATAAACAAAAAATACTTAAATTTAAGAAAAAATAAAGAGAGATAATTATATTAAAATTATTATAATTATGAAATACGGCCATTCACATACATTAAACATAATTCTTATGAATTACATGTCTAACAACCTAAACATCTATATCTATTTCATATCACCCAAATCTTTAACATCCTATAAAAATATCATCATTATGATCTTCNTTATGAATTACATGTCTAACAACCTAAACATCTATATTTATTTCATATCACCCAAATCTTTAACATCCTATACAAATATCATCATCATGATCTCCTTGAAATCCAAATACACATTTTTATGTATAAATATATCACACAAATATGTCATAAGTGTACATATCATATTTATGTATTAGAAATGTGCATGCATGGGAATTGCCACGTGTGAAAATGATCCAACGCCGAAACCAGCACAGTATAGATTCTCTTGCCGACTTAACCAAAGATATTAACCAAAGCTTAAAAGTTGTTGATGTGAGCTCGTGCCGACTTAAAACGCCATTGAGTACTGAGTGGGGCTAATAATTAGATGATTGAATACATTTAAAAGACACTTGCCAGCTAATTTATTCATTTACTTTCAAGGATATAATTATAAAATATAATTTTAATAATTTATTTATTTTTTTAATTAGCATTTGATAATGAAAATAGTAAATAAATAATTAGATGGAAAGATTGTAATTCTAATTTCTTTTTTTTTAATTAAATATTAGAACTAGAACTATGTGAATTCTTATTGATATTAATAAATAATCCATAAAACATTTATTATTAGCAATAATATTAAGTATCTTAATTTTTTTANAGAACTAGAACTATGTGAATTCTTATTGATATTAATAAATAATCCATAAAACATTTATTATTAGCAATAATAATAATTATCTTAATTTTTTTTATCCTATTAATATCTAGTTAGGTTGCATTAAAGTTTGATTATGAATTGATAAAATAATTATATTTACATAAGACTTTGCAATATTTAGTATGTTTTGGATTAGTATGCTTTGAATATGAGGCTTGTGGCTTGATAGATTATAAGAAGAACTCTACCAACTCTTCTTTCCTCTTGCACTACATGTCCTAACACTTAACATAAGAAAATATATATTATTAAGTTAGTCATGAGTGTCAGCAATAGTCATGTATTTATTAATTTTTTTTCTCATCTTAGCTTTCTAATNTAACATAAGAAAGTATATATTATTAAGTTAGTCATGAGTGTCAGCAATAGTCATGTATTTATTAATTTTTTTCTTATTTTAGCTTTCTAAATTCTTTTTTAAATTATGAGTTTAGTTGAACAATATAATAGTTTTCTAAGATCATTAGTTAAGAAGTTTTTTAAAAATATGCATCATTTTTTCGGCATAATTTTAAACGACAAGAAAATAGAGTGTGAGAGAGAGGGGTGGAGAGATGCATCCGTTCATTTTGGCTAGTTGACCCAAAGTTTGCAAACTTAGATGAATTTGTTGTTTTTTTTTACTAGCGCTGACATGTCTTCTGGTGACGAGCTAGACAACTAAGGCAAAGGAGAGTTTTCCAATCAGCTTCCCGATAGTTAGAGATTTCTACTAGAGAAATTATTTATAAAGCTAATGTAAAAGAAATCTTATATGTATATAAAATACTTGTGTTTATTTTTCAGTAAGAGATGAATGAAGTTTTTCGGTCGTTTTTCCAAACTTTTGCCTCTTTCTATTATTTTACTTTTACCTCCTTATTTCCTTCTGATAACTGCTTGTTGATAAGAGTTTGTGTTGGTTGATGACTTAGACTTTGGGAAAGATCGACTATTGCTTATTAATTAGTCACAACTTTACACAAGTTTTACGTGGCTGCCTCATTTTGCTTTGGTCATATTTGTCACCTTGGTCAGTCCACACCTCTTTCCAGGACATAAGATTATCTTGTCCTAGGCTTCACAGTGGTAACTGCTTACATCTTACCCTTCGTGGATCTTGTTACTATAGGGCAAGGAATCATCATTAGAGCTTTATTCACGTAGAGCTTTGAGATTGGCTTTTTGATGCTTAGCATTATGGGTAGAAATTGTTGTTAAGATGCCGATCAGACGTTCATATCATTGTTATTGATCGCCTTTTTATTTTTTACCGATCGAACATCTATGACATCACTATCAGTTTATTTTATGATATTTTCATCTGACCAACACTTTACACTTTTCCATGTCTCAATTTCTTGGTCAAATCATTTCCTAAGTTGAATCTCACCTTTTGTCAAGACTTAGGTAGATCTTTTAGCTGCCTTCGCAGGGGTAATTGCCAAGACTTGCCACTGGGATGATTTGTGTCTTACCCTTTGCTGAACTTGTCAGTATTGTGAAGGGAACTACCTCTATAGCTTCACCAAATCAAGTTTGAAGATCAAGGTTTTTGATGCGAGAGCATTATGGGCTATTCTACCGAGGCTTTTTGTGGTTAGGTCAACATTGCTTCTTGGATTCAAGTTCCTCAAGTGTCAATTGGACCAGGGAAAATACTAGAGAAATTTATCATAGCTTTAGATAAGTTTTGAAGTAATACTCTCCTTATCCACAGGTAATGTGTTAGCGAACCGGAATTGACCGAGCAACGCGTAAGTACATTCATTCAACTCATTTCAACCGATAGAAGCCAACCATCCATTTTGTGGTACTCAATTCTTAGCCAAAACCATTAAAATGACGATGAAATGGATGGTTTCAGCTCTAGATATGTTGTTGCATGAACTCCTTAGTGTGACCCTTGCTAGTAGTGTGTCTGAGATGCACTCTTATTGGTGTTGCTTCCCTTTTTATTTGTAATTTGCTCTATGCTCACCACACCTTTTAGGATGTTGGATCTAGATTTCTCCTGTGAGACATACCCAAGGATCAAAGTGATAAAAACCTTGAAGGAGAAGTAAAGAGAGACAAAAAGGGAGAAAAAAAAGAGCACGCATAGACTTGCATAGTAGGGGTGAATTGGGGTATTTTCAAGCTCTATGACCCATTTTAAATATTATAACTTGGGGGCTACATAAAAGAATCGGTGAAAGATCTCCTTAAAGGAGTGGGTCTAGAGAGAGAAGAGCCTAAGAGGCCCTACAGATGCAAAAAATCCAAAGGCCCAAAAGCCCCAAATACATGCTATGTACCCCCTATTTATAATCGATAGAAGTCAAATGTAGAAATTTACATGTCTACCACTTCTTTAATGAAATCGTTACGGGGCAATATTGTCTTTTGTCATTCATTTTTGTATCTATAACTAATTCTGACACCTTTTTGTATGATCTGGATCTTTTATTCGACAGGTTTGCGGGTCGGTTAAGCAAGCTGGAGTCATTGTATATTTTGCCTTGGTGCTAGCAGCCTTCGCTATAAAAAGCCAGTTCATTTTGAGAGTGGTAACTAGCTGACCTTAGTGTGGCTGGTCAACTTTTACTGAGAGAGCCTCACATTATTAGTTGTAAGATTTTTGGGGGTTTTAAACCTTTGTTCGGTTGTTGGCATGAATTTCTGTTCCTAGTAGCTATGGGTGGCACTTTGTTAGTCAGATTATCCTTCAGTTGATCATCAGTCCTACGGTTGGTCGCCAACTCTTCGGTTGACTAGCGGCCAATTGCCTGGCAGTTCTTCAGCCTGTTAGTTTCATGAGTGCTTATAACTTTTTGTCAGAGTGATGATCTTTGTTTTACCTCTTCTAATATGAACAATTGGATTATCTTATGATTAATCCATGCCATTTTTGGGTGTACATATTATGTTTCCTAATTTTTTTTGCTCCTTGATAGCGACAAATGCTATAAGAACAAAGAAATTTTAATGTAATTAATTAATCTTAACTGTCATAATTTAATGCAATGATTGCAATTTCTGAATTTTCATGCCCATGACCCTTATATATAGGGCATAGTGGACGGTTATCATTATTTTGAGTCTGTCCCCCATTACATTCACTCGACTTCTATGCTTTCCTTGTGGAGAAAAGATATGATTCAACATTTAAACACATTGGCCTGGCTAGGTTGTTTATTGCCATTGGGGTAAGGAAGCAAGACTGGCTAGAAGGCAAGCCAAGAAGAAGTGAGAGAAGAAAGTGGCTAATAAGCTAAAAGCTTCTGAGAGAGTGCATGTGGAGGAGTTATCAGACTCAATCCAGGAGACTTCAAAGAACGTTAAACCCAAATCTGGAAAGGAGCTGGGTGGTTCGACAACTAGTCCAACAACAAAAGATCATATTAAGAGTTTCTTCCTAGAGATTGTGAGAATTCCTTCATTGACTTGTGTACTAAAGGTTGGTGGTAGTGATTAGCCAGTCATCGAGAAGGGACCAACTTATGACTTATTATCATTCGATGAAAGCAGAACTATCTGTTCTGAGGTGAATCAGATCCCAACTATGTGTTTTTATTTCAATTTTTTACTTAAGATTACTCATCAATTTTGTTTCTTGTGGAAGATGACACTTAGATTTAGGGTTTAATGATTGTTTGTGATAGACAAAATTTGATTGTTGTGGTAGCTCTCGTGCTCTAAGCATTGGTCAACAGTGAGGTGAATATGAAGAACTACACAATCGATTTTGTAGAGATCTAGGAGGAAATGGTTGAGGGATTTATTTAACAGGAGGGGTCGGATTTATACACACAATTTTGGGGAGTTGGCAGGTTCTAATTTCTAGGCTTGGAAAATAAGATCAAGGACTAGAAATATAAGTTTTTCATTGCCTTTTCTTATAAGATTCAGAGCATTAGGAACATATCGACTGTTGATGCCTTTAAAAGGAAGAAGGTTACAAACTACTCTCGAGGCGAGGGGGTTGATATTGATGGACAACTGCTCTCAATTCCCCGGTACACCAATCCGGTGACTGTGAAAAGAGTTTTGTTCTTTTGACTTCTTTGTCGAATGATAATATATTTATGGGCTTCCTATAATGTTGAAGAGGTTTGAGAGAGAGAGAGAGAGAGAGAGAGAGAGAAGTTGTTGCCAGTATTGCTTGGAATAAGGACAAAGTTGAGGCCACGGTGAAAGGAGTTCCTAAGCAGGAAGTTGCGACAACAAAAGAAAGGTCGGCTGAGGTCTGCAATGAAATAGTCATCTTAGTAGGTGAGGACTTTCTTTCTCTATTTTTACAAACACGATAGTGATCCAAAAAATTCTAACTAGTGAACTAACCATCATTGCAAAAAGATTTTTGACTCATGCTAAATTTGATACGTATCTGCTAGATTCAGCTCCTTCAGAAATGAATCAACAAGAGTGGGTGAGCAAAAATTTGGGGAGCCATTCAATTGTCGAGAAGAGAGTGTTGTAGAAAAAAGATTCTTCTAAGGAAGGGGTGAGAGCTTAGTCAACTTCACATTTTCTGAGGAAGGCTTGGATCTACTGCTCTGTAGGTCTACAAATCGGTTGAGCAAGCTGGAGTCGGTCATCTATTTGCCTAGGTGTTAGTCGTCATGCGCTCTAGGATGTCAACTGGCTTTGAGAGTGGTAACTAGTCGGCCTTAGTGTAGTCGGTTGGCTTGCTTTATTATAGAACCTTGATGATTTATGAATATCTTTGGGGAGTTATCGAGAGACCTTCACGTTGTTAGTTGTGAGATTTATTGGGCTAGTAGACCTTTGTTCAGTTGCTTGCGCAAATGTCTGTTCTCATTGGTCTTGGTGGTGCTTTGGTTGTCCCCCTTTTTTTTTTTCAGTTGCTCGTCAGTCCTACGCTAGGTTGTCATCCCTTCAGTGGGCTTGCTGCCGGTCCATTGACAGTTCTTCAGTCGATCGGCTTCATGAGTGCTCGAGGCTTTTTATCAGAGTGATGATCATTTAAAACTCTTTTAATCTGAACCGTTAGATTATCTCAAGATTTGTGCACATTATTTTTTTAGTATACATTATTATTCTAATCATTATTGTCGTTGTCGTTGTTGTTGATGTTGCCAAAATGTTGTCTAAATATTAAACAAATATTGATAAATACATGTGTAGTTTATGCAAATTTAATTTGTGAATTCAGATTAAAAACTATGAAATACAATAACATAAAAAATATACAATCTATCTCTTTCACTATCCATTTTTATATGTCAAGAGTAAGTAATTAAGCGTGTTTATACATTAATGAAGTTGCGTAGAAATAGAGCTTGATGTTAAAGCTCTCTTCAAAGCTTATTTATGTATTCACGCATTTTTAGAATCAAGAGTGCTAAAATAGAAATTTATTGCAGGCGATATTTGAATTCACTATTTTGATATACATTTTGAGGTCTTTAACAAGCATGCTTGCCGGCACGCAAGTAAAATTATTTTTTGAAAAATAAAATGAGGGCTTTGGTCAAATTTATTAAGAATAGAAGTTACATAATTACAACTAGGGCCGTCAAAACGGCTCGTTGTTCGCTAAAAGTTCGTGTTCGGCTCGTTAAGAAGTCTGTGTTCGGTTCATTAGCTGAGTTAACGTGCCAAACACAAACAAAAATTTGTTCATTCGTGTTCGGCTCGAAGTAATTAAATTATGCATATGAACAGAGATCTATAATCATTTAAAGTTATTTATTAAAGAAATATAATAAAAATATATTAACGTATATTTAAATGATGTTTGAATATAAATAATATGATTTAAATCTCGCCCCTACCTTTAGCAGTTTATAATAAGATTTAAATCTCGCCCAAATCATTAACAACTTACGACTGTGTGACTAAGTTTGTAAAAACGATTCTTTGTTCGCGAACAGCTCATGTTCGGCTCGTTTGGCTCGTTAAGCAAACGAGCCGAACACGAGCTGAGCCTGCACTCCCCCGCATTCGGCTCTCCAGATGAAAATGTAGACGTCTTTAATACATATTTACAACTAAAAAACATATTTACAAAAAAAAAAAAAAAATGAAGGAATTTTACATATTATACACAATGAATCAATTCAACTCTACAAACAAATTTTAATGACAAATATAGTCCTAGCAATCTAGGTAGTTTTGAATTGGAATCAAATTCAATGGTTTTCTACCATACCATTCCTAACACAAAGAAATGATGGATGACTTGGTCTATTAGATCTCTCATGCAAAGTACTGCTCAAGACTTTTGGCACCCATGCAAAATCACACTTGGTAATCTTATAAATTGGCTTGAATGTTTATATATGTTGAAACAACCAAAAAGTAGAGTTCTCATATGATAGATATATAGAGAGAAATA
>JXCR01143103.1:58942-71882 GCA_002079205.1 Phalaenopsis hybrid cultivar | reverse complement strand
GAAAAAGCAGTCTTTGGTAAATTTTTTTAATGTTCGGTCAAAAACTATGATATTATATGTTCAACTAGTATTCATGCAAGATTAGACACCATGACAATTTTCCTAACTCTTACATCACATGATTGACTCGAGGTTTTTGTTGAATTGTTAGTCTTAATAAAATACCTTGCATGGAACAACAATGACCTTGTTAGAATTTTAAAAGTTATAAAATAAATGCAATAAATTTAAGTAAATAAAGTTAAAATAATGAGATTGAAATAGTGAGAATGAGACGTGTCGATGACACTATTCTTAGAGTATATCAAGATTTGGGTGAACCACGTTAGAGTTCTCAGTACGATTCATGAGATACATGTCCTTTTGCATTGATTGTGCTTGCATCACGACTAAACAACGAAACTTCGAACTGATCACCCGGCTCTAGTTGATGAAGAAAGTACGAGAAAATACTTTATTTTTTATCTCGTTCCAAGCTCATATTCTCATCCTTTTTTAATTAAAAGTTAAGCGCAAAATAATAAATATTATTTATGAGTTATTGCCGTTAAAAAAATATTATTTTAAGTTAAAGACCAATTAATTTATTTATATTTAATGATTTTATGTTATATATTATGTTATTAACATTTTATAAAGTTATAGCGTTAAATTAATGTTATAATGCGATATTGTTATACCATTACTCTTTCTTTTTAATTTAAATTTTATTTTATTTTCTCCCAAAAAATAATTAAAATAATTGGAGGGGAATAAAATAAGTGATCAATAGTAAAATTTCTCATTTTTGGATATATTTTATTATGTATTTAGTAAAATAAGTGATCAATAATAACTGATATTTTGAAATATTTATAGCCATTGGGGTACAAATGTAAGAATACATTTATGCCTTCATTTTCTTAGGATAGTTAGAGCGATTTTAGTAATTTTCACGTATGAGATTAATATGCTCATTGGTGGGTTTTGTTCTTTGTGCAGTCTGATCAATTTAGGCTAATGATACTAGGGTTTCAGAGACAGAAGTAGTGGTAGCTGATCGATCTGAGATCCCTCAGACGGATTTCTTTGACTTGATCCGGGTGGATAATGATTTGTTGATCGATTCCTTTGCCTATTACTATTGTTTCTCAATCAAACCATCAAATTCTCTAAAGATTTGTGCTGACACATTTTTGGCATACATTAAGATACACTACAATTGTAATATCTCATAAAATTTTATCTTCAATTTCATTAAGAGCTATATATATATATATAGTAAAAAAGGAATGACCGAAAGCTATTAGACGAGTCCCGGNTGGCATACATTAAGATACACTACAATTGTAATATCTCATAAAATTTTATCTTCAATTTCATTAAGAGCTATAATTTTATATATATATGGTCAAAAGGAATGACCGAAGGCTATTAGACGGGACCCGACCATCCCTAGGGGTGCTAAATATTTGATCTCAATATAGAAGCCTTCGCAAGCCCTTTCATTAATAGATCTGCAATATTTTTCTTAGAGTAAATAAAATGGTAAGTGGCAACACCTCATTTATATAATTTATATATACATGTTATATTCTCATATAACATTTTCTTATCATTATATTTTTGCACTTTTTTTATTTTTGTTATAGCTAATTAATTTTTATAATTTATTAAAAAAATAAATATATGTTTATCAATATACTTGAGTAAATAAAATTAATAAGCCTTCAAGCCGCTTCAATGGTAGCAAGATTAAGGGTCCGTTTGGGGCAGCTTCTGAGTTTCAGGATAAGCTGTTTATCCTGAAACGTGGCCCGCGAGCCGACCGCGGCCTGCGTTTAGTATAAAAACCCAAATGCAGTTTCGGATAAGCTGACGAAACGGGCGAACCAAACAAAACGTCACCCGCACTTATAAGCTGCCACAAACGGACCCTAAGAGCTATAAATTATATTTTTATTGTAGATCTTAAAATTGATATTTATTTAGTAGATTTTCCTGACAGTGCACCACCACAAAATGTGAAAACATAACCACTAGTAATTTTTGTATCATCATTGTCAGCAATCCAATTAGGATCACAACACCCTTGTAGCATTATACAAAAAATCACTTGACTGCAATACTTTATTGTGCCTGTTAAACATTTAAACATCATTTTTATTACGTTATAAATGAGATTTAAAGGGGTTACTTGTATATCTACTTAATTTTTCTATAATATAAGTAATATCAAGTTGAGAATAATTTGCTTGATTGATAAGATAACCAATGATTTGTGTATGTTTTAATTATGATACATTATCACCCTAATTTTAAATAAGATGTAAGTTTTTGTTTTTTTTTTTCTAACGACTACAATCCATCGGTTATGATAAAGAGAACCTTCGCTTTGAATGTTACCGATGGTTTTTGCTTGTAGGTAAAACGTTTGTCGGTAATTCAAAAAACTGACTGATATTTCTACAGTATAAACTTACCGACGGTTATCCGACAACTTAATGTCGTAGCTTTTTTCAAGAAAAATTGAATCAATGGTGATCATCGGTTCGTATCACCAATTGTTTTTGTTCGCCTGTAATAGTGGAATATACGTCGAAAAGTGTCTCACCCGTCGATTTTTTTAAGCAGACAAAACTGTCGGTTTTGTTTATGTGTCATTTTTTATAACTAATGGGTTAACTTTCGGAAAATTGTCGAACCCATCCGTTTTTTACACAAGTAAAAGCCATCGGTTAAGCTTCATTTTTTATAACCGACGGGTTAGTTGTCGGAAATGTGTCGCACCCGTCAGTTTTCTGATGTAGGTAAAAACCGTCAATTAAGCCTCATTTATATGCCATTTTTTATAACTGACGAGCTAACTATAAAAAAAAGTTTTGCACCCATTGTTTTTGTGTGACACAACTTTAACATCAGTTATGTGTCTATTAGGCGTCGGTAAAAATGTCCATCGACTAGCCGTCGGTTTTGTCTATGGGTAAGTTCGAAACCGTCGCATAACTGACGAAAAGCCTTCAGAAATTTGTATCATTAGAAAAAAAAACAAATGTTTTCTTTCATATTTACATTACAACACCTACTATCACAACATTTATATACAATTCTGAGCATTGAATGAAATAACATAGCTATCAAACACTAATTTATACAATCAAATAATAAAATAAATAAAATATAAATACTCTAAAATATGTACATCACTGTTCACAAAAACGATTTATGTCGAAATGTACATAAACATGAGAAAAAAATGAAAAAAACTCCTCATAATCATCCTCTTCCTCATCTTTCTTCGCCACTTCCTGCTCCTCCAATGTCATCGATGTCTTGCCATGGTCCCTCATCTGCTGCCGAAAGGAACCAACTCAGCCTTTAGCTTGGTCTCCATGTTGACCTCTAACTCCAACCTCATCTAAAAGAAGTGGGCCCCATCTCGGTAGTCATTGCTGCAACACTCTTGGAGATCTCCCATCTTGTGTGGTGGAGGTAGAAATTGAGGATGCACTGGTGGACGGGTGAGCGTTTTATGCAAACCTCTATGACCTAAGCCCATAGACACACCTTCTTACCTCTAGCAGCCTCCCTCGACAAATCGTACTCAAATGGATCACGCTCGCCGAATGTAATACCATATGACACCTCAGATCGACTCTCCTTTAGCTGCTGAAATATCTCCTACAAACAAAAATAGTTATATTTAGTTAGAGCTAACATGTATTAACATCAAACTAGTTTAGTTTGTTAATTACCTTGGTCGCACGGGATCTGTCGCTGATCTAGACAAGTCAGACCGCCTCCCGCGGGAGCAATCGTGTACATCAGTGGTGGAAGGTTTTTGTCCAATCTCCACATTATGCCCATAAAAGGAAATATTTAGAATGCATCTTTGAATTTACAAAACCTTATAAAATAAAAGAAATCTTACCATCATTTGCTTGTATTCCGTATGTGAGAGTGCCTCACGATTGTGCTTAGAGGGCCCCATGCATCACTAATCTGACCGCGTGTTCAACTTTACCTGCTCCCTCTTCTTCTGGTAGTATCGAAAATCTCAAGCCCTAAACAGTAAGGCAAACACAAACTCTCCTAGCCATAGAAGATGTTGACGTGCTCTAGGCGCCACGAGAATTATTTCTAAAAATATTACAGGGATTATGTTATATCGATAAAAAAAAAAATAATTTATGTTATTTGTGTATGATACTTACCACAAACTCCTAAAACCAAAGATCTCGAATGACCATCGGAATCTCCTTNTCATTTATATAATTTATATATACATGTTATATTCTCATATAACATTTTCTTATCATTATATTTTTGCACTTTCTTTTATTTTTGTTATAGCTAATTAATTTTTGTAATTTATCAAAAAAAATAAATATAAGTTTATCAATATACTTGAGTAAATAAAATTAATAAGCCTTTAAGCCGCTTCAATGGTAGCAAGATTAAGAGACCGTTTGGGGCAGCTTTTGCGTTTCAGGATAAACTGTTTATCCTGAAATGCGGCCCGCGCCTGCGTTTAGTATAAAAACCCAAACTCAGTTTCGGATAAGCCGGCGAAATGGACGAACCAAACAAAATGTCGCCCGCACTTATAAACTGACGCAAACAGACCCTAAGTGCTATAAATTATATTTTTATAGTAGATCTTAAAATTGATATTTATTTAGTAGATTTTCCTGATAGTGCCCCACCACAAAAATGTGAAACATAACTACTAGTAATTTTTGCATCATCATTGCAAGCAATCCAATTAGGATCACAACACCCTTCTAGCATTATAGAAAAAAATCACTTGACTGCAATACTTTATTGTGCCTGTTAAACATTTAAACATCATTTTTATTACGTTATAAATGAGATTTAAAGGGGTTACTTGTATATCTACTTAATTTTTCTATAATATAAGTAATATCAAGTTGAGAATAATTTGCTTGATTGATAAGATAGCCAATGATTTGTGTATGTTTTAATTATGATACATTATCACCCTAATTTTTAATAAAGGAATTTTGTTTTTGTTTTTTTTTCGAACGACCACAATCCATCGGTTATGATAAAGAGAACCTTCGCTTTGAATGTTACCGATGGTTTCGGCTTGTAGGTAAAACGTTTGTCGGTAATTCAAAAAACTGACTGATATTTCTACAGTATAAACTTACCGACGGTTATCCGACAGCTTAATGTTATAGTTTTTTTTTCAAGAAAAATTGAATCAATGGTGATCGTCGGTTTGTATCACCAATGGTTTTTGTCCGCCTATAATAGTGGAATATACGTCGAAAAGTGTCGCACCCGTCGATTTTTTAAGCAGGCAAAACAGTCGGTTTTGTTTATGTGTCAGTTTTTATAACTAATGGGTTAACTTTCGGAAAATTGTCGAACTCATCCATTTCTTTCACAGGTAAAAGCCATCAGTTAAGTGTCATTTTTTATAGCCGACGGGTTAGTTGTCGAAAATGTGTCGCACCCGTCAGTTTTCTGATGTAGGTAAAAACCGTCAATTAAGTCTCATTTATATGTCATTTTTTATAACTGACGAGCTAACTATAAAAAAGAGTTTTGCACCCATTGTTTTTGTGTGACACGACTTTAACATCAGTTATGTGTCTATTAGGCGTCGATAAAAATGTCCATCGACTAACTGTCGGTTTTGTCTACTGATAAGTTCGAAACCGTCGCATAACTGATGAAAAGCCTTCAGAAACTTGTATCATTAGAAAAAAAAAAAACAAATGTTTTCTTTCATATTTACGTTACAACACCTGCTATCACAACATTTATATACAATTCTGAGCATTTAATGAAATAACATAGCGATCAAATAGTAATTTATACAATCAAATAATAAAGTAAATAAAATATAATTACTCTAAAATATGTATATCACTGTTCACAAAAACGATTTATGTTGAAATGTACATAACCATGAGAAAAAAATGAAAAAAGCTCCTCATAATCATCCTCATCCTCATCTTTCCCCGCCACTTCCTGCTCCTCCAACGTCATCGCTGTCTTGCCATGCTCCCTCATCTGCTGCTGAAAGGAAACCAACTCAGCCTTTAGCTTGGTCTCCATATTGACCTCCAACTCCAACGTCATCTAAAAGAAGTGGGCCCCATCTCGGTAGTGAATGCTGCAACACGCATGGAGATCTCCCAGCTTGTGTGGTGGAAGTAGAAATTGAGGATGCATTGGTGGACGGGTGAGTGTTTATGCAAACCTTTGTGACCTAAGCTCGTAGATACACCTTCTTACGTCTAGCATCCTCCCTCGATAGATCGTACTTGAAAGGATCACGCTTGCAGAATGTAATTACTTATTACACCTCAGATCGACTCTCCTTTAGCTGTTGGAATCTCTCCTACAAACAAAAATAGTTATATTTAGTTAGAGCTAACGTGTATTAACATCAAACTAGTTTAGCTTGTTAATTACCTTGGTTGCACGGGATCTGTCGTTGATCCAGACTAGTCAAACCGCCTCCCGCGGGTGCAATCATTCACATCAGTGGTGGAAGGTTTTTGTCCAATCTCCACATTCTGCCCATAAAAGGAAATATTTAGAATGCATCTTTGAATTATAGAAAACCTTATAAAATAAAAGAAATCTTACCATCCTTTGCTTGTATTCCGTATGTTGGAGTGCCTCACGATTGTGCTTAGAGGGCCCCATGCCTCCACAATCTAACCGCGTGTTAAACTTTACCTGCTCCCTCTTCTTCTGGTAGTATCGAAAATCTCAAGCCCTAAACAGTAAAACAAAAACAACCTCTCCTAGCCATAGAAGATGTTGACGTGCTCTAGGCGCCACGAAAATTATTTCTATAAATATTACAGGAATTATGTTATATCAATAAAAAAAAATAATTTATGTTATTTATGTATGATGCTTACCACAAACTCCTAAAACCAAAGATCTCGAATGGCTATCAGAATGTCCTTCTACGATAATAATGATGAGTCGTACTTGCTCTGCATGATATCCAAAATGACATGAATAGTCTGGGTCGAGGGGTAAACCCTTAAAACCACATATTTTTTAGTTTTATATTCAATTGAAAAAGAAAGATTACCGACAATATCTTTAAAAAAAACTTGTGTTGCTGGCAGGCTCAAGGTGCTAGCTCCTATCTATTGACTCCTACCCCGTAGAGGTAGAGTAGGCCTATGTGCGCTCAACCCCAGTCCAACCGACGTGGAGGTAAGGGTGGTAGTAAGGGTAAGGCATGATGTAGGTATGGTTGCAACATTAGGGGGGGGTGGGGGGTGGTAGAGGAGGTGGGGGTAGAGGTGAGTGTGGCGGTGAGCGTGGCGACGGGGGTAGATACACTTTTGTGGATGCTAGTCCAAGGTGTCTCCACCTGATCATGTTTGGGAGGACATACTTGACTTATCCTTGCGAGGTTTATCACATGTAGGCCTCAACATTTTGCTTCTTCTCTTATTTGTGAGTTTGTTGTATGTCTTTTCTTATTCAGTTCCTCTCCTCTTCGGATCACTAATTCGATTCAGAAGAGAAACTTATTCGAATAAGAGAAGTATACGACGATCGACAAGCTGATGACTTTTTTTTCAAAAAAAAGAAAGAACAGAAGCACGGTTCTTACACAAAATTCAAATCTTGAACTTACCCCCCGCTATTATTCATTGTGAAAACACCTCCGCTTAAGCAATAACTCATAATCCCATTTTCCTTTGTCGAACGAAGCACATCGAAAAGACTATCATGTCATTCGGGAAAAAAATGATATCAAAGGAAATTGATATCAAACATATTCCCACTACAGAACAAGTCGTTGATACTTTTACAGTGTCTCTTCCCACACCTCGCTTCAACTAACTTCGAAACAAGCTAACAATTCAACAAAGACCAGCATAAACTTGAGGGGGGATCATAAAGGAATGCTCTCCCCCACCTCAAGAAGGACAACAAATAATATCTCAACCCATTTTCAATTATCAATACTTATTACCTTGCTTTATACCTTTTTTTCTAGATTTTTCTTTTTGTCTTATAAAAGACTTGCACCTAAATGTGTGTGTCTTTGGCTTTGAAATGCCCATCAATTACAACCAAGTGCACATTGCTTTGATATACACATCTAAAAAATGATGCGACTTCATTCCATGCCTCAAATATATCACATTAAGGCCGACCTAAAATAGCACAAACCATCCAAAAAGGCACATCTCTTCCCTTCATTGATTTTGATTTTTCAAAGGAATCCATAAGACTTTACTAGAATGCCTTTTTAAACAAAGTAGCATCACTTCACACCATTTAATTCCATACCACACAATTCTTATCTATTTATATATCTAAGATCTAAACTTACATATCGACATTTATAAATCTCAAAACTTTAACATCACATCAAAAATATCATCATTATTAATTTTTTATAATTGAAATACATCTTTTCATACATAGATTTATGACACCAAAATATTATTAGAATAAATATTAAAGTTTTGAATGCTATAAATGTAATTTATACACAAGGATAGTGTGGTATGCATGCAAATTTCCTTTGTCAAATATATTTCCGTAAGGTTAGTCTTGCAATTTACAATATTAGTGGCTTTTTATGCAAAGTGCTAAACTTTTTCAACCACCTCAAATGGCTTAATTTATCTTTACACCGTTTACTATTTTGAAATTTGTTTACTCACTCAGATGCATCATTTTCCATTTCTTTGAGTCTTGGGCACTAATTACATGTAAATTAATAATTAATGAACAAGTTTAGTCAAATAAATGTCATAATTTAGGTCTTAATCACGTCACTTTCACCGTAGTTGGTGGAAGGATTAGTTACCCCCAAAGAAATGGTCAATCAATCTATATCTAACTTTGATAATACTACTCAATGGGTCTTATAAGTTATGACAATAAATTGTCTTGAAATGTTTGGTTATTAGATTTATTAATTTGACATAAATTTTAACTTTGATAAAAAAAAAAATCAACTTTCACTCGATTATTTTAATCATAGGATTAACGATAGATTTTTTCGTGTTTTTTTAGCCCAATTTTGGCTCTATTGCTGCATTGAAGAAGTGGAAGAAATATTACGTGCAGACATGAAAGGTGTGAATAGTTGCATATTTGGTGGTATTATGATGGTATTTACAATATGATCATTACATACAATATCTGCATGTAGTATTTCCTCGAAAAAGTGGGAACAAAAACAATAATTTGGCCATAGATGAATGGTCATGAATCTCATTAATCATATGCTTTTAATGATAATTACATAAAATTTTTTAAGAAGTGAAAGCTAAAAGCTTGATTATTGATGAGGATGACACTTTCTTAAAATAAACCAAATTATGATAGATTGCCCCACTCTAAAGCTATGTTTGAGTTATATATTTTGGTTAAAATGACAAGGAAATTTAGACAACTTACTCTTGAAGAAAAATGGTAAATACTATGCTGATAATTAAGGTTTCATCATCATCGGTAGGAGAGAGAAAACAATTGATGTGCAATTAACATCATACTTAATTTAATTAATTAAGTTTAATACAAATGATAAAGCAATCTTCTTAAGGATTCATTTAATTATTATATGTATTTGTCCTGATGTGTAGTATAAATTAAAATTGTTGTTAATCTCATAAATACAAAAGAATTGTTTTAGAAACACATTGTCCAAATTATTGAACTCATTCTCAAATCAATTTCATAGATTAAAATTTATAAAGCAAAATAGCCTTATAAATTTATATTCTTAATTTCGGGTCTGATTGGGGCAGCTGCAGCTTATTGGATGACATGCTGATAAGCTATGTGTGGTGGCTATTACAAATTCATATTTTTTTTAGACAAGTCAGACCGTTGCCAGAAAGATGTCACCGCAACTAGATATGTGCGATGTGAAAACGTTGTTTTCAGTGTTTTGAAAATACATAAGCTGCCAAAACGCAGTTTACCCAAACAGGTCAGATGTGTTTTTAAAACGCTACCGCACCAAATAAGCTGCCACAAACGGGATGATATAATAAATTAGAATCGGAAGAAAAATATATTTAATATTTAAAAATTCAATAAAAAATGAACTGTATGATATAATAAATATTAAATTATTTTAGTATGATTTAAATGATGTAATAGTGATGGAATAATGATTTTATCATAAATTCAATTTATAATATTTTATTCTTTATCATGTCCTATTTTAACATTATGGTCAAAAGTATGATTAACTATTTCAACATAAAGGTCAATATAATTTGGCCACGATTTTAAAGTTGGAGAGAATAACAGCACCAACTCTCACCATATAATTACTTAATTAATTGGATGCTAACTACAATTCCATAGCAATTTAAACAGGTGGCACCAAAATTTGTACCACATACCGAACTGGTTGAATTGGCAAGAATGCATGAATGATAGTGACATCCATGCTCCAAAATGTATCATTTGATGAAGTTATTCAAATAAGTCTAAGGTTGGTGCTTGAAACACATAAATTCCAACTAAACATAGTCCACATGTAAAAAATGTTCTAATTTAATTTTGGCAGTCTCAGACTTCGTTTGGGGCAGGTTATCCTTTGCGGCGGCGTTTTGAAAATGTCTCACCGTTTAGAAACTGCGTTTGAGCTACTTATCCAGAAACACAGTTGATTTTTTACACTAAATGTGGAATGCGGGTCGAACCTGTAGTCCGTATTTATGGATAAGCGACTTATATGGATAAACACAAGTTGCTCTAAACGCTAGGGCTATCAAAACGGCTCGTTGTTCGCGAACAGCTCGTGTTCGGTTCGTTCGCTAAGTTAACGAAGCAAACACGAACAACACGAATGAATATTTGTTCGATCGTGTTCGGCTCATTTTGGCTCGAAATACTACTAATCAATTATACATCTTTGATGAGTAGTACTTTTAAAAAATTTAATTGACTACAAGACTACAAAGATTTGTAATCAATTAAAACTATCAATGAAGAAAATAGAATAAAAAAATATTAAATTAGATTCAAATGATGTTTCAAATCTTACCCCAATCCTTAACATTTTATGCCAACGTGATTAGGGTTGTAAAACAACTCTTTGTTCATGAACAACTCGTGTTCTGCTCGCTAAGCAAACGAGTCGAACACGAACACACATTTTGAGCTCGAAATACAAACGAGCCGAACACGAGCTGAGCCTAGGCTCGCTAGTGTTCAGCTCGTTTACACCCCGACTAAACGCACCCTTAAACACTAAGTTCGATCGATTTTTATTTAGAGAAGGAAGTGTTTAATGAACATGTTTCAACTTTATTCACCACTTTCAAAACCTAAGTAATTAATATCATTTCAATTTCCCTTTCATTTTATTCTTGAAGCTTTATTTGTCTTGTTAGGTAGGGCTTGGTGAGATCACTCACTAATCATCATTAATTAGTGAGAGATTTTATTTTCAGTTCTATTACTATTAATGATAAAGAATTGGAATTGAAGAAGGGCTAAATAGATCTTTAGCCTTTTGTTGGTGGGGAACAGCATCAAGCTATTTAATCACAAGCATATCAACTAATAGTAGGAACCTTTACATCTATACCACTATATTCTTTTGTATTTACTTAAACCTAAACATAAATTTTTTTTTTACATCTATACCACTTTACGTAGGCATAAAAGTGCATGTTTCATTTTTTTTTATAAGTTATAATGGTAATATTTTCTATACGATATGAAAAATTTGCGTGGTATAAGTGTAAGAATAAAGTTTAGGTTTTGCACGTGTGAATTTGCACGAATTGGGTGCTGTGCACGTGAGGGCCTCACCCCTTTATTTTGTCATTATATATATCACATGATGCTAGCATTACATCAATCAAATTTTTGTATTGCTCGGAGTTTTGGGAAAAATAATAATAATAATAATAATAATGATTGTTCCCTTTAGAAAAATTTGCAGCGGTAGAGTAATAATTTAACTTCATAATGTAATATGAAAGTTCAACATATAGACACAGAAAATTTGAAACGTAACAAGAGAGTACACTAGAATTTTTGTACAGGGAAATTGAAAAGGAGAAAAAACCACGGTCCTAGCTCAGTCAAAGTCGTCCAGTGTAAATGTATAAATACCGACATACATTATTTTTCCATAAATAGGGGCAGCTGAGTAACAATTTTACACCAGATACATTAGTTGTCTATGTATAGCATAAAGAAAACTTCATGAGTTTGGAGAGTCGTTGTATTTCTAAGTACGACGATTGTATGAAGTTGTTGCTAGGAGCTATTGTTAGATGTTCAATACGACTTTATTCGTAACACTGTATTTGCGATACGGCGTTAGAAAATAGAGTTCATCGATGGCAATGAGCAGGTGTTGTCAATGGTAGTTGGCGGGTAGTGTTCGACGATGGTCGATGAGTACGGAGTCTTAAAGTTATTGACGGTTTTTTGGTCCATAGCAACACTAGAATTCAACTACTCCAAGAAAAGTGTGAGGTTTATTTATAGACCTTAAGGAGATGGTATTTTGGTCATTCGACGAATAAATCTGATATCCACCTCATCGAACGTCTCATATTGATCCATTGATTAGGAAATTTGAGTCTTAATGACCTCAGAATTAAGCTAGCCTTAACTTTTTTAATTTATGATCTGAAGCCTCCAAGTGTGTTTTAACAGCTTGATCGGGACTTGATTCAACTAGAATTGAACCAATTTTGGTATCATCAAGTTCATCTTGTCGACTCGACTATAAACTTGTTAAAAACAGAGCTTTGGTTGATCTATAGTTTGGATTAGGACCGTTTGTTATCCAAAAAATGCTTCGAAATTCATGTTAAATGAAAAAAAAAATCTTAATGAGGCCACCAAGTGAATGCATTTTACAAGAAAAATGGAGTTAATTATCATTAAAAGTACATTATATGGTGCCAAAATGGTTTTAGTGCCTTGGTTTTGATGACTATGCTTATTGGTG
>JXCR01143103.1:35256-55267 GCA_002079205.1 Phalaenopsis hybrid cultivar | reverse complement strand
AAAATGTGAAGATAAATCATGGAAAATATCAAATAAATAAATTCAAATATTCAAAAATTAATCCTCATACATCTACGTGCAAACATATCAATAGTTTCTTATGCGTAATATCATATTAAATATTATCATAGACTTAATATCTTTTTAGTTTACATGCCATAAAAGTATCATACGCTCAATCTTACAATGGAATTGTGTCAAATGTCAGATATGTTTAATGCTTCATGTGAATATTCTTACATACATTAAATATAAATTCTAGTGCTAATTTTTCTACTGGATAAATCATGAATGATGTTAAAGCAAATGTTGTAGTTAACATGGTTGCAAATATTGTTGAAGGAGAAGTTGCAAAAGTTGGCAATGATGATAATCAAAAGACAAGAAGGAGAAAAACATGAACATTGAATGTTTTGAAAGACTTTATTATGATGAAGTTANCATATACATCTCATGTTCTAATTCTATGCAACTATATGAATTCAAAATTAAAGTACGTGACACAAGCAAGCTGCTCATTGTCATCGTCACATGGTTTTGTCCATCAAGCACACCGAAACCAGCGCCCATACCTTATTTCTGATACAGACTCTTCCTAAGGACTCTAAAAGGTACATGATAAAAAGTCTAACAGAAAGACTCAACCTTTAAAATAGAGTGGTTAGCACAGGTTATAGCATGAAACACGAAATAGGCTTTGTCCGACGGGAGGAGGCTTAACAACGCCTACAGACAATGAGTTAGATGAAATCATTGCTGCTCCTCCTTGTTGTACCTGGCTCCCAACAAAAGACCAACTTAATATGCTAATGAAAAAGTCTCAAACTCGATAAGCACACAAAGGTAGCACAGAAATGCCTGGCTAGGCACTAACCATCAACAATAGCCGAAACATATGAAAAGCCTAACTACACCACAGCGCTAGCTAGCAAGCATCTAAACTAAAGTGACCTAGTCACATACAACTAAAGCGTGTAAGAATATGTGAGTAAAGGCTAGCATACATTTTTGATAAAGACCCCAACCTCGACTCCATTCTAAGGGTTCAAGAATTCTAAAAGATGCCACTAAATGCAAGTTTTACGCAAGTAAAAGCTTTAAAAGATTGACCTTACATATGGTCTAAGCAAAAATATAATAATATTAAAATATTAAAATAAGTTTCAAAATATAATGCATAAGTGTAACAAAAATAGATATTTTATTCTTTTATCATAAGTCCTAAGGAAAGAAAAACCTAAGTGATACCCATTAGACATCATGGAACACTAGCATAAATATACACGCATTGATCATGATGCAATCACTCATATTGCTCGCTGAGACATCTTCACTAGAAACACTCTTTACAGCATAGCAATCAACAACACATCTAAGTGGTAGATCTGCCATCAAGGCTTTAGGATAAAGTACATGCAAGCTTGCAAAGTGATAATACGAAGATGCATCACTCATATGACACATGCAGACTGGGTGCATCAGATACAAAACACCTCAAAAAGGAATTATACCTCGCTCAAGAGGCAACCCAGATGCTCATTCAAATGGCAAACATATGCTACACTAATGCAAAATAATATATAAAAATGGTATGAGGTTTGATCACTTCAGGTATAGGACACCTCGAAGAGGAATAACACCTTGCCAGAGAAACGATCCAGCCAGCTCGTGCATGTGGCAAGCACAATGATGAAAGAATGTTCATAAAGTATGCTCATGACAAAACAAAATGATACTGTGAATGTCAGTTAGTTTGACTCAAGCATGAGATAGGTTCAATGGCTAGAGAGCATGACCCATGTTAGTTGAGAATCATTTAGATAGCATGACCCAGGCTAAGTGACACAATGTGACAATTCTACAACACTCATATAGATGATGCTATAAGAAATGAGGTTGCATGACTCTCGTTAGGGAGAGTCATACGCCGGGTAGGCTTGATATGCATATCACCCCCTCATTGGACATGTAAATGTTCTACATGAACATTAGAAACATAAGCTCATGTGAAAATCTCAAGCATACAAGATATGACATACATGATGCCATAGAAAAGGATCACATACAACAACATACAAATGAAAATGTGAGCATGCATATCACAATACACAATGACATGTGAAGATGCCAGGAAGTGAGTGTACAAAATATTGTATCTGAGTGTGGCACAAATATCCAATATGATCTTTTGGGAGAATACACTCATAGAAATCAAATGATATCTGGGTGTGGCACAAATATCCTATCAACTGGACCAAATTAGGGATTTTAATCTATCACCTTAAAATCTCCAATTATGCATCCAATAAAATATATTTCCTTATTTATTTGAACCCATTCCCATGGATGACATACTCTCCAATGAAATCAAATGTGATTCTCCCTATGTTATAAAAATCATATCCATTTTCAGAACATATGTTCTCTCAACAAGTTTTAATATTTCAATTGGCCAGATTGAAATATAAATGAAGATCGGGGTTCAAATCATCATAAATTATTAACATTTAAAACCGTAGAAAACAATATCAGTTTTTCACAAAACCATTTCTCAACATAGGGAGAAGGATGAAGAAGATTACTCAGAATTCATGAGAAGAATACGATAAAACACGGATTTCAAATATAAAAAAAAATTTACAAAACAAAATAAATAAAAGACACAATTATCTCACAATCCTTCCCAAGTAAATTCCTAGAAGTTCTCTCCAAGTCTTTCTCTCTCTACAATCCCACTTAATTCTCTCTTATAGGTGTAATGAAGAAATCTCCCACATTCTCTCTCCTCTTACAGCCCTAGAAGAAAATCTCCTCATCTCTCCTCTTGCCTCTCATACCAACTTTCTCTCTCTACCTTTCTCGTCCTCTTCTCTCCTTTATGAAGTCTTCTGTTTATTTTGGCCTACCTCTTTTTACAAAGAATTCAAAATTCTCCTCCAAAATTCAACTCTTTTAAATTCAAAAGATGTGTTATTTGATCCAAGAGACATATCCCTTCATAAAAGAACCTTCCAAAGTGTCTAGATGCATTGAATTACTTCAATAGGTGTGTAGAACAAGTGTCCCTTTAAAAATTTGCGCAGAAGTCATCTTTGGCGCATCATGCACCGATCTAGTGCATCATGCGCCAGTTCTCTGTCAAACGGCGCATCAAAATCCCAAAATTCACTGTTTTGGTTCCAAATTTCGTTCATTTTTTCATTTTTGCTTCAAATGCCTAAAAATGATATACCTGCAACAAAAACATGATAATACCCTTCTTTAAAGTGCAATATAACAAAAAATAAGCATAAAATATGTGCTTAAAACATTATATTATTTTGGTGTATCAACAATCAATTCCTTGTAGGAAAAAAATGATGTGACCCCAAGTCAAAAGGTCCATTCTCAAATCATAGTGAGTTTTCGTCTCGATGACTCATGGTAAGTCATTAGGCTCAGTAGAAGCCAAGGACCCTCATAGCTAGAGAGAGTCGAAAGATTCACATTCTCGAGTTCTTTTCATAAACTGATCACGGAAAATTAGAAAATTAAATGTATACACAAACATGACTATACACCTTAATATTGGCTTTCTATGCATGTTATAGTAGCGAAAACTAATACGCTGAATTGAACCTACCTACTAAAGCTAAAGAACTGAGCCCACCTAACGAAGTGGCAGAACTGAGTCCATCTACTGAAGTAGCTGAGTTTCATCTCTTCCATGGAGACAACCTAGCCCACTTTGGGATGAACAACACTAATAATATATTTTAAAAACTATTACATATATAAACAAAAAAAATACTTAAATTTAAGAAAAAATAAAGAGAGATAATTATATTAAAATAATTATAATTATGAAATACGGGCATTCACATAAATTAAACATAATTCTTATGAATTACATGTCTAACAACCTAAACATCTATATTTATTTCATATCACCCAAATCTTTAACATCCTATAAAAATATCATCATTATAATCTTTTTAAAATCCAAATACACATTTTTATGTATAAATATATCACACAAATATGTTATAAGTGTACATATCATATTTTGTATTAGAAATGTACATGCATGAGAATTGCCACGTGTAAAAATGATCAACCAAAGCTTAAAATTTTTTGATATGAGCTCGTGCCGACTTAAACGCCATTGAGTACTGCGTAGGGCTAATAATTCGATGATTGAATAAATTTAAAAGACACTTGCCAGCTAATTTATTCATTTAATTTCAAGGATATAATTATTTATTATTTAACAAATATGTCATTTATAATTGGATAAAATATAATTTTAATGATTATATTTCGCTTTTTCATTCATTTATTGTATAGAGTTTCTTTTATTTTATACACTTACAAAATAATTTATGTATTTCCAAGTTAATTAATAGGATAAAAATATTTAAAATAGCTAAATTGATAGAAAATTTATCTTTCATTAAAATATGATGAAAAAAATATGATAAACATTAATAGTTCTATAAATAAAATTTTATTTATTTATTTTTTTAATTAGCATCTGATAATGAGAATAGTAAATAAATAATTAGATGGAAATATTGTAATTCTAATTTATTTTTTTATTAAATATTAGAACTAGAACTATGTGAGTTCTTATTGATATTAATAAATAATCCATAATACATTTATTATTAGCAATAATATTAATTATCTTAATTTTTTTTTATCCTATTAATATCTAGTTAGGTTGCATTAAAGTTTGATTATGAATTGATAAAAGAATTATATTTACATAAGACTTTGCAATATTTAGTATGTTTTGGATTAGTATGCTTTGAATATGAGGCTTATGGCTGGATAGATTGTAAGAAGAACTCTACCAACTCTCCTTTCCTCTTGCACTACATATCACAACACTAAACATAAGAAAATATATATTATTAAGTTAGTCATGAGTGTCAGCAATACTCATGTATTTATTAATTTTTTTCTCATCTTAGCTTTCTAATTTCTTTTTTAAATTTTGAGTTTAGTTGAACAATATAATAGTTTTCTAAGATCATTAGTTAAGAAGTTATTTAAAAATACGCATCATTTTTCCGACATAATTTTAAACATCAAGAAAATAGAGTGTGAGAGAGAGGGGTGGAGAGATGCATCCGTTCATTTTAGCTAGTTGACCCAAAGCTTGCAAATTTAGATGAATTTGTTGTTTTTTGTTTTTACTAGCTCTGACATGTCTTTTGGTGACGAGCCAGACACCCAAGGCAAAGGAGAGTTTTCCAATCAGCTTCTCGGTAGTTAGAGATTTCTTCTAGAAAATATATTTATAAAGCTAATGTAAAAGAAATCTTTTATATATATATATATATAAAAGACTTGTGTTTATTTTTCAGTAAGAGATGAATGAAGTTTTTCGGTCGTTTTTCCAAATTTTTGCTTCTTTCTATTATTTTACTCTTACCTCCTTATTTCCTTCTGATAACTATTTGTTGATAAGAGTTTTTGTTGGTTGATGACTTAGACTTTGGGAAAGATCGTCTATTGTTTATTAATTGGTCACAACTTTACACAAGTTTTACGTGACTGCTCATTTTGCTTTGGTCATATTTGTCACCTTGGTCAGTCCACACCTCTTTCCAGGACATAGGAGCATCTTGTCCCAGGCTTCACAGGGGTAACTGTTGAGACTCGCTACTGGGTTAATTTAAGTCTTACCCTTCGTGGATCTTGTTACTACAGGGCAAGGAACTATCTTTAGAGCTTTATTCACGTAGAGCTTTGAGATTGGCTTTTGATGCTTAGCATTGTGGGTAGAAATTGTTGTTAAGATGCCGATCAGACATTCATATCATTGTTATTGATCGCATTTTTATTTTTTACCGATCGAACATCTATGGCATCACTATCAGTTTTTTTTATGATATTGTCATCTGACCTGCACTTTAAACTTTTCCATGTCTCAATTTCTTGGTCAAATCATTGCCTAAGTTGAGTCTCACCTTTTGTCAAGACTTAGGTAGATCTTATAGCTGCCTTCGCGGGGGGTAATTGCCAAGACTTGCCACTGGGATGATTTGTGTCTTACCCTTTGCTGAACTTGTCAGTATTGTGAAGGGAACTATCTCTATAGCTTCACCAAATCAAGTTTGAAGATCAAGATTTTTGATGCGAGAGTATTATGGGCTATTCTATCTAACCTTTTTGTGGTTAGGTCGACATTGCTTCTTGGATTCAAGTTCCGCAAGTGTCAATTGGACCTGGGAAAATATTAGAGAAATTTATCATAGCTTTAGATAAGTTTCGATTTAATACTCTCCTTATCCCCAGGTAATATGTTAGCGAACTGGAATTGACCGAGCAGCGCGCAAGTACATTCATTCGACTCATTTCAATAGGAGCCAACCATCCATATTGTGGTACTCACTTCTTAGCCAAAGCCTTTCAAATGATGATGAAAATGATATTTTTGGCTCTAGATATGTTATTGCATAAACTCCTTAGTGTGACCCTTGCTAGTAGTGTCTCTGAGATGCACTCTTGTTGGTATTGCTTCCCTTTTTATTTGTAATTTACTCCATGCTCACCACACCTTTTAGGATGTTGGATCTAGATTTGTCCTGTGAGACATACCCAAGGATTAAAGTGATAGAAACCTTGAAGGAGAAGTAAAGAGAGAGACAAAAAGGGAGAAAAAAAAAACACGCATAGACTTGCATAGTAGTGGTGAATTAGGGTATTTTCAAGCTCTATGACCCATTTTAAATATTATAACTTGGGGGGTACATAAAAGAATGGGTGAAAGATCTCCTTAAAGAAGTGGGTCTAGAGAGAGAAGAGCCTAAGAGGCCATAGAGATGCAAAAAAAGCCGAAGGCCAAAAAGCCACAAATACATGCTATGTACCCCCTATTTATAATAGATAGAAGTCAAATGTAGAAATTTACATGTCTACCCCTTCTTTAATGGATTCGTTACAGGACAATCTTGTCTTTTGTCATTCATTTTCATATCTATAACTAATTCTGACACCTTTTTGTATGGCCTGGATCTTTTATTCGACAGGTTTGCGGGACGGTTAAGCAAGCTGGAGTCATTGTATATTTTGCCTTGGTGCTAGTCAGCCTTCGCTCTGAAAAGCCAGTTCATTTTGAGAGTGGTAACTAGCCGACCTTAGTGTGGTTGGCCGACTTGCTTGATTATAGATCCTTGGTGATTTATGGAGATCTTTGGTGGAGTTACTGAGAGAGCGTCACATTATTATTTGTAAGATTTTTGGGGGTTTTAAACCTTTGTTTAGTTGTTGGCATGAATTTCTGTTCCTAGTAGCTATGGGTGGCACTTTGTTAGTCGAACTATCCTTCAGTTGATCATCAGTCCTACGGTTGGTCGCCAACTCTTCGGTTGACTAGCGGCCAATTGGCTGACAATTCTTCAGCCTGTTAGTTTCATGAGTGCTTATAACTTTTTGTTAGAGTGATGATCTTTGTTTTACATCTTCTAATATGAACGATTAGATTATCTTATGATTAAGCATGTCATTTTTGGGTGTACATATTATGTTCCCTAATTTTTTGCTCATTGATAGCGACAACTGCTATAAGAACAAAGAAATATTAATGTAATTAATTAAATCTTAATTGTCATAATTTAATGCAATGATTGTAATTTCTGAATTTTCATGCCCATGTCCCTTATATATAGGGCATAGTGGAATGTTCTCATTATTTTGAGTCTGTCCCCCATTACATTCGCTTGACTTCTGTGCTTTCCTTATGGGGAAAAGATATGATTCAACATTTAAACACATTGACTGGGCTAAGTTGTTTATTGCCATTGGGGTGAGGAAGAAAGACTGGCTAGAAGGCAAGCCCAAGAATAAGTGAGAGAAGAAAGTGGCTAATAAGATAAAGGCCTCTAAGAGAGTGCATGTGGAGGAGTCATCAGACTCAATCCGGGAGACTTCAGAGAACGTTAAACCCAAATATGGAAAGGAGCTGGGTGGTTCGACAACTAGTCCAACAACAAAAGATCATATTAAGATTTTCAACCTAGAGACTGTGAGACTTCCCTCATTGACTTGTGTACTAAAGGTTGGTGGTAGTGATTAGCCAGCCATCGAGAAGGGACCAATTTATGACTTATCGTCATTCAATGTAATCAGAGCTATCTATTATGAGGTGAATCAGATCCCAAGTATGTGTTTTTATTTAAATTTTTTTACTTAAGATTACTCATCAATTTTTGTTTCTTGTAGAAGATGATGCTTAGATTGAGGGTTTGTCGATTGTTTGTGATAGACAAAAATTGATTGTTGTGGTAGCTCTCGTGCCCTAAGCATTGGTCAACAGTGAGGTGAATGTGAAGAACCACACAATCGATTTTGTGGAGATCTAGGAGGAAATGGTTGAGGGATTTTTTTAGTAGGAGGGGTCGGATTGATACATACAATTTTGGGAAGTCGGCGGGTTCTAATTTCTAGGCTTGGAAAATAAGATCAAGGACTATAAATAAAAGTTTTTCATTGCCTTGTCTTATAAGATTCAGAGCATTAGGAATGAATCGATTGTTGATGCCTTTAAAAGGAAGAAGGGTACAGACTACTCTCGAGTCGAGGGGGTTGATATTGATGGATAATTGCTCTCAATTCCCCAGTACACCAATCCCGTTACTGTGAATAGGGTTTTGTTCTTTTGACTTTTTTGTCAAATGATAGTAGATTTATGGGCTTCTTATAATGTTGAAGAGATCTGAGAGAGAGAGAGAGAGAGAGAGAGAGAGAAGTTGTTGCCAGTATTGCTTGGAATAAGGACAAAGTCGAGGCCACGGTGAAAGGAGTTCCTGAGCAGGAAGTTGCGACAACAAAAGAAAGGTCGGCTAAGGTCTGCAGTGAAATAGTCATCTTAGTAGGTGAGGACTTTTTTTCTCTATTTTTAAAAATACAATAGTGATCCAAAAAATTCTAACTAGTGAACTAACCATCATTGCAAAAAGATTTTTGACTCATGCTAACTTTGATGCGTATCTTCTAGATTCAGCTCCTTCAGGAATGAATCAACAAGAGTGGGTGAGCAAAAATTTGGGGAGCCATTCAATTGTCGAGAAGAGAGTGTTGTAGAAAAAGATTCTTCTAAGGAAGGGGTGAGAGCTTAGTCAACTTCACATTTTCTGAGGAAGGCTTGGATCTACTGCTCTGTAGGTATGCAAATCGGTTGAGCAAGCTTGAGTCGGTCATCTATTTGCCTAGGTGCTAGTCGTCATGCGCTCTGGGATGTCAACTGGCTTTGAGAGTGGTAACTGGTCGGCCTTAGTGTAGTCGGTTGGCTTGTTTTATTATAGAACCTTGATGATTTATGAATATCTTTGGGGAGTTACCGAGAGACCCTCACGTTGTTAGTTGTGAGATTGTTTGGGGTAGTAGACCTTTGTTCAATTGCTTGCGCAAATGTCTGTTCTCGTTGATCTGGGTGGTGCTTTGGTTGTCGCATTGTCTTTCAGTTTCTCATCAGTCCTACGCTAGGTTGCCATCCCTTCAGTGGGCTAGCTGTCGGTCGATTGACAGTTCTTCAGTCGGTCGGCTTCATGAGTGCTCGAGGCTTTTCGTCAGAGTGATGATCATTTAAAATTCTTTTAATCTGAACCGTTATATTATCTCAAAATTTGTGCACACTATTTTTTAGTATACATTATTATTATTATCATTATTGACGTTGTCGTCGTTGTTGATGTTGTCAAAATGTTGTCTGAATATTAAACAAATATTGATAAATACATGTGTAGTTTATGCAAATTTAAATTGTGAATTCAGATTAAAAACTAAGAAATACAATAAAATCAAAAATATACAATCTATCTCTTTCACTATCCATTTTTATATGTCAATAGTTTGTAATTAAGCGTGTTTATACATTAATGAAGTTGCGTAGACATAGAGTTTGATGTTAAAGCTCTCTTCAAAGCTTATTTATGTATTCACGCATTTTTAGAATCAAGAGTGCTAAAATAGAAATTTATTGCAGCCTATATTTGAATATTTTGATATACATTTTGAGGTCTTTAACGAGCATGCTTGCCTGCACGCAAGTAAAATTATTTTTTGAAAAATAAAATGAGGGGTTTGGTCAAATTTATCAAGAATAGAAGTTACATAATCATAATTAGGGCTGTCAAAACGGCTCGTTGTTCGCGAACAGTTCGTGTTCGGCTCGTTAAGAAGTCCGTGTTCGGTTCATTTGCCGAATTACGTGCCGAACACAAACAAAGATTTGTTCATTCGTGTTCGGATCGAAGTAATTAAATTATGCATATGAACAGATATCTATAATCATTTAAAGTTATTTATTAAAGAAATATAATAAAAATATATTAACTTATATTTAAATGATGTTTGAATATAAATAATGTGATTTAAATCTCGCCCATACCCTTAACAGCTTATAATAAGATTTAAGTCTCGCCCCAACCATTAACAACTTACGACTGTGCGACTAAATTTATCAAAACGATTCTTTGTTCGTGAACAACTCGAACGAGTTGAACACGAACACGTTTTTTTGTTCGAAATATTAACGAGTCCAACACGAGCTGAGCCTGCGCTCGCTCGCATTCGGCTCGTGTACACCCCTAGTAAATTAATGGGCATTGCTACATTTTATCTTAGAATATATTGTCCCCAAATGAAAATGAAGGTGTCTTTAATACATATTTACAACTAAAAAACATATTTACAAAAAAAAAAAAAAAGTTTGAAGGAATTTTACATATTATACACAATGAATCAATTCAACTCTACAAACAAATTTTAATGACAAATATAGTCCTAGCAATCTAGGTAGTTTTGAATTGGAATCAAATTCAATGGTTTTCTACCATACCATTCCTAACACAAAGAAATGATGGATGACTTGGTCTATTAGATCTCTCATGCAAAGTACTGCTCAAGATTTTTGGCACCCATGCAAAATCACACTTGGTAATTTTATAAATTGGCTTGAATGTTGATATATGTTGAAACAAGCAAAAAGTAGAGTTCTCATATGATGGATATATAGAGAGAAATAATAATAAAAAGACAAAACATTCATGTAATTTACATAATCCATCAAACATAATTTTCATCTATTAACAAGAATGAAACTCAATTCCGAAGTAAAATTAGTGAACAATAGCTAATTTTAACTCAATTTCCTCTCAATTTTAAATTGTTTCTCTTTCATTTTCTTCCAAATTCTTAAAGACAAATAGAGTGCACATCACTAATGCATTTACATCACTGCACAACATGCATGGCATTGATCATTACAAATGTATGTATGTATGTGTATGCGTATGTATGTGTTTGGGTATGTATGCATGCATATGTGTATATATTAGAGAGAGGGAGAGAGAGAGACAGAGGGAGAGGGAGAGGCAGAGGGAGAGACATGGTCTTCATCTCGGAATACAACATTAGATATTCTAATTTGCTAAGATTATACAAAGTTGACTTTCGAGATTATAACATCTTAAAATTTGTTTGGAGGTTCATTCAATCGAGTAGAACTTATAGTGAGAGGGACAAAAGTTTAGGATAATATTTAGCTTAATGTTATGGAAATTATTAAGTTTAACAGTTATTATTAGGAAGTGTATATATATAGGAAGACTGATATTAGAAAAATTAATTAGAGGAGATCTAATTACATAACATTGTTTATATTTGAAATATTCCTAATTTTTATTTCTTAATTCTCTCATTTATAGAAGGGATTATGACTGATTTTTATGAGTGGAGCAATAATCCTATGTTGGTCATTTTTTTTCTCTCTCCACATGTTGATAGTGAAATACCACTCCCGTGGACGTAGGCAAATTTGCATTGAACCACTTAAATCACATTGTGTTTTATTGTTTGCTTGTAGTAAGATTTAGTTTTTTGCATTATTTTGCAAAATAATTATGTATCAAAGTTGGATTGGCCTGATTCTGGTAATAAGAAGCTACGATTCTTGTGAAGTAGTTAACACAAGACGAAAAAATCGAAGCAAGTTACGTTACGGGATTGTTGGCATCAATTTTTGATGTCACACATGTAGGGTGTCCATTTGACTAACTCGGGACAACTCACGGCTCATTCATAGTATCCTAAAGCTCAAGACACCCATATGAGACCTCTGGTACGTGTTTGGGGCACAAAACCAAGGTCTACCCCTATGACACCTAAGCGCTAGAGCCCTGAAGCCAGACTGGGTGCTGAGGCGTCAGTTCATTTCCACGATCCAATTTTTCATGCATTTTGACGTCGATTTGACCCTGGTTCACCCCCCAATGAGCCAAAATGGTGGGCATTGGGGAATTTTCTTAGGAGAAGGAAAAAGTTAGACATCATGCCTTGTTTGGAAGCATCCATGAGCCTTCATTAACCCATTTTTGGCTTAAACAAGGGGCGTTTTTGGGAGTTGGCTTGGATGGATAATTTTATCCTTAACCCAGCCTACATTTTTTGATCTCCACACATTTCTTCAGATTTTTGGGCCGTTGGTGAGTGCTTAAGAGGGTAAGAGAGAGCTTCATTATCTTCCTCAAGAAGCTTAGAGTTTTCTTGGAGTTTAGAGCTTGGAGAAAGAAAAAAAAGAGGACTCTTCACCTTCCTCAAAGAGAATCTCAAGGGAGATTTTCATCTTCCAACTTCTTCTTATTCGCATTTCCTCTTTTTATCTGACATTTTCTTCCTTCTCCAGCAAACTTTCTATAGAACACGCCTAGGAGAGCTTCATCCTAGCTTGGAGGAAGAAGGATTCCGACTAGCTCGCAGTCTCTCTGACAATGTGAGTGTCATTCTACATTGGAGAATGATGACCTGACCCACAACTACGCAGTTAAGTAGTTTCCTAACTGAAAACTTGATCTGATTTCTTTAGGCGGCTAGTGTGCAAAATATATATGTTATAGAATTTGTAATTGATTTATATTTCAAACACTAGGGGTTCTACACAAGTATATGTATCATTTAAGGTAATATAGGGCTTTCTTTAAAACCCCAGTATCGATCTCATAGAGAAGTGAGGTAAGAAATTTCTTAGGATAATAACTAGTCTACTACTATCAGGCCTTAGTTTGAAATTTTTGAAAAGTTTAATTTTCCTAAATTCACTAATTTAATTTAAAATTTAAATTAATTAAATTAAATAAAAACATAATCTAAGGAGACTTGTTAAATTTTAGAATGTTCTTATATAATCAAAATCCCTTTCCCCTTGAAAAGAGATCATAATTAGTGTAGAAATCAAATGTTTAAAGGATAAAATGTAGTTTTTTGCCAAATAAGAGCAAGCACATTCTTTACATTCTTTACCCTTTTCCAAGTGTATAAAGACCTTTGGCTAACATAGAGTCGATTCCTTAAAACAACTAGATTGTCAAGGTGGCACTCTAGCATATCACCCTAGAGTCTCCTACTATAATAGCCTTCTAATTGCTCAATCTCAAGTTTAAGGTATGAAGCCCTATATCAAATTGATTAAGAATCTTGTCTATTACTCTAGAAACATCAATTTATACCCATCAAGACTTATCTCTTTATCTATTTGCACTCCCCCTGGACTGAGTTTCCTTCCATTCTAAGGGTTAATGTGATATTCACTAGTTGGGTGAAATCATAACAATCTCAGGGCATTATGTTTAACAATGGACTTTAACATTATAAATGGTCAATTTGCAAAGTAAATTAAGAACCGGTGAAAATACCATCATAAATTTTGGATAAAAGAAATCTTCAAACCATTCTAATCTCACACCTGATTAATTCTCATCATAAGAAGAATGAGTAAGGAAACTACTCACTAAGCATGAGAAAACAAAACAAAAAACTTCATTTAAATCAAAGAAAAGTGTTTACAATAATTATAAGATAATGAAGAATACAATACTTAATTTTTTCCCTCTGAAAAAAAAGATGAAAATCCCTTCAACAAAATCTCCTGCTTGGATATCTCTCAAAGTCCCTCACCAATTTCTCCAAAAAAAGGTAGAAATCTACATTTCCTACTCCTATCTATGGCCTCTGGACGTTCTTGGAGATTCTAAGAGTTTCAAATGCAAAAGGTGCCTTTCCAAGTGCCAAAAGGTACCAAAATAGCCCATATCAAAAAGGCCTGCATCAGTGATATGATCACATAATCTATTAACAAGAGAAGTGTCATATTTACTTCCACCTCTATGCTCTTCAGGCTTCATGATCATATTGAAATCACTACCCACAAACCTGTTATCATTGATGTTATTGCCCATATGTATGAGTTGTTGCCAGAGGGAGAGCTTACTTTGCATAGAGCATCCTGCATAGACAAAGGTAGCCCAACCATGATACTCCTCCATGTGATAAGTAAATAGAATGAATTGATCATCATCTTGATTAATATAGATATTGACACTGCGTTTCCAAAAAAAAACCATATTTTGTTATTTTTGTTGCAAAAGGAATTGTACTGAGTAAAATTCTATCTTTGTTAATAGTAACTAGAGGCTCGAGAATCGCAAAAAAAAAAATAAGTTTATGGACCCTGCAAAGGTGTTTAAATCTATTAAGGGAGGAAGGGTCCGCCACTCCCTAAATATTCCAAACCATAACATTAAACATGATGCCTCAAGCCTGCTCTCCTAGAGGATTTAGGAGAGCTGTTAACTTGATCTCCATCAGAGTAATAAGTTCCTTTCTGTATGATATTGCTGGTGTCTAATTGTGAGAGCTCATTCTTCATCTTGATTTTTCTTCTTTGTGATTTTTGAATCATATATATATATATATATATATATATATATAAAGTTTAACTTTTATTTTAAATCAATAAACGATTGGTTGGAGAAGGGATCATTAACATGCATCCCTAAATGTGGGTTGGTAGAAGATCTAACAAAGCAAACGTCGCTTTCATTGAAAAGTACGTGCAAACCAATGCAGTCTATTACATTAAGTAACATAATAGTTGTTCAACTTATCCCAGCTAAAATCATTTACATAACTTGACATTATGCTATTGACATGGCACTAAAAGTAGTCTTTGATAAATTGTTTTATTGTTCGGTAAAAAATTATGATATTATACGTTCAACCAGTATTCATGCAAGATCAGACACCATGACAATTTTCCTAACTCTTACATCACATGCTAGACTCTAGATTTTTTGTTGAATTGTTAGTCTTAATAAAATACCTTGCATGGAACAACAATGATCTTGTTAGAATTTTAAAAGTTATAAAATAAATGCAATAAATTTATATAAATAAAGTTAACATAATGAGATTGAAATAGTCTGAGAATGAGGCGTGTCGATGACACTATCCTTAGAGTATATCAAGATTTGGGTGAACCAAGTTATAGTTCTCGGTACTATTTATGAGATAGGTGTCCTTTTGCATTGATTGTGCTTGCATCACGACTAAGCAACAAAACTTCGAATTGATCACCCGGCTCTAGTTGATAAAGAAAGTATGAGAAAAATACATAATTTTTTATCTCCTTTCAAACTCATATTCTCATCTCTCTTTAATTAAAAGTTAAGAGCAAAATAATAAATATTATTTATGATTTATTGCCTTTAAAAAATATTATTTTAAGTTATAGACCAATTAATTTATTTATATTTAAATTAATTTATGTTATATATTATGTTATTAACATTTTATAAAGCTATAGCGTTAAATTAATGATATAAGGTTATAATGTTATAATGTGATATTGTTATACCATTACTCTCTCTTTTTAATTTAATTTTTATTTTATTTTCTCCCAAAAAAATAATTAAAATAATTGGAGGCGAATAAAATAAGTGGACAATTTGAACATTCACTTAATATAACCAAAGACTAAGAATAACAAATACAATAATAACTCATATTTTGAAATATGTATATAAACTATTGTATCATTTGGTACATACATGAAATGAAACAAACAATGCTTTCTATTCAAGGGTGCATTTTAAAAGTCATGTGTATTCATCTTTATTCCTACGTGATTTAAGGTCTCAATAAGAACCCATGTCATAGTCTATTCTTGTAACACTTAAATAGGTGAGATCTCTAATTGTTGAATCTAAAACTTTCCCGGAAACACACCCAATGAATAGAGCATTATAGAAACGAGAGAGAGAGAGAGAGAGAGAGAGAGAGAGAGAGAGAGAGAGAGAGAGAGAGAGAGAGAGAGAGAGCAGTAATGAACAGTAGAAATACATAATCTTTATTTGATAAATAATGCCTTATTTATAGCCATAGGGGTACAGATGTGAGAATACATTTATGCCTTCATTTTATTAGGATAGTTAGAGCTATTTTAGTATTTTTCACGTATTGAGATTAATATGCTCATTGGTGGGTCCTTTCGAGTGGGAGGAGACTACCGATCATTTTGTTCTTTGTGCAGTCTGATCAACTTAGGCTAATGATGCTGGGGTTTCAGAGACATAAGAAGTCGAAGGTAGTGGTAGCCGATCGATCCGGGATCCCTCGGACGGATTTCTTTGACTTGGTCCGGGTGGATAATGATTTGTTGATCGATTCCTTCGCCTATTACTATTGTTTCTCCATCGAACCATCAAATTCTCTAAAGATTTGTGCTGACACATTTTTGGCATACATTACGATACACTACAATTGTAATATCTCATAAAATTTTATCTTCAATTTCATTAAGATCTATAATTATAATTATATATATATGGTTAAAAGGAATGACCGAAGGCTATTAGACGAGACCTGACCATCCCTAGGTGTGTTAAATATTCGATTTCAATATAGAAGCCTTCGCAAGCCCTTCCATTAATGGATCTGCAATATTTTTCTTAGAGTAAATAAAATGATAAGTGGCAACGCTTCATTCATATAATTTATATAATAATGTTATATTCTCAAATAGCATTTTTTTTATCATTATATTTTGCACTTTTTTATTTTTGTTATAGCTAATTGATTATTATAATTTATTAAAATAATAAACATGAGTTTGTCGATATAATTAAGGAAATAAAGTTAATAAGCCTTTAAGCCACTAAACATCAAAAGTAGCAAGATTAAGTGCTATAAATTATATTTTTATAGTAGATCTTAACATTGATATTTATTTAGTAGATTTTGCTGATAGTGCACCACCACAATATGAAGAAAAAATCACTTGACTGCAATACTTTAATGTGTCTGTTAAACATTTAAACATCATTTCTATTACGTTACAAATGAGTTTTGAATGGGTGACTTGTACATCTACATAATTTTTCTATGACATGAGTAATATCAAGTCGAGAGTAGTTTGCTTGATTGATAAGATAACCTAGTATTTGAGTGTATTTTAATTATGATACATTGTCACCCTAATTTTTAGTAAGATATAAGTTACACTACAAGAATTTATTACTTTTTTTTTTTTCTGACGACCACAATCTATCGGTTATGATAAAGAGATCATTCGCTTTGAATGTTACCGATGGTTTTGGCTTGTAGGTATAACGCTTGTCGGTAATTCAAAAAACTGACTGATATTTCGACAGTATAAATTTACCGACGGTTATCCGACAGCTTAATGTCGTAGCTTTTTTCAAGAAAAATTGAATCAATGGTGATCGTTGGTTCGTCGGTTTGTATCATTAACGGTTTTTGTCCGCCTGTACTAGTGGAATATACGTCGAAAAGTGTCACACCCATCGATTTTTTTAAGCTGACAAAACTGTTTGTTTTACGTTGTTTATGTGCCAATTTTTTATAACTAATGGGTTAAGTTTCGGAAAATTGTTAAACCTATCCGTTTTTTACACTAGTAAAAGTCATTGGTTAAGCGTCATTTTTATAACCGAAGGGTTAGTTGTCGGAAATGTGTCCCACCCGTCAGTTTTCTGATGTAGGTAAAAACTGTCAATTAAGCCTTATTTATATGTCATTTTTATAACTGACGAGCTAACTATAAAAAAAAGTTTTGCACCCATTGTTTTTGTGTGACATAACTTTAACATCAGTTATGTGTCTATTAGGCGTCGGTAAAAATGTCCATTGACTAGCCGTCGGTTTTGTCTACGGATAAATTTGAAACCGTCGCATAACTGACAAAAAGCCTTCAGAAATCTGTATCATTAGAAAAAAAAAACAATTTTTTTTCTTTCGTATTTACATTACAACACCTACTATCACAACATTTATATACAATTCTGAGCATTTAATGAAATAACATAGTTATCAACAGTAATTTATACAATCAAATAATAAAATAAATAAAATATAATTACTCTAAAATATGTTCATCACTGTTCAGAAAAACGATTTATGTCGAACTTTACATAAACATGAGGAAAAAATGAAAAAAAACCCCCTCATAATCATCCTCTTCCTCATCTTTCTCCGCCACTTCCTCTCCTCCAACGTCATCGCTGTCTTGCCATGCTCCCTCATCCGCTGCCGAAAGGAAATCAACTTAGCCTTTAGCTTGGTCTCCATGTTGACCTCCAACTCTAACCTCATCTAAAAGAAGTGGGCCCCATCTCGGAAGTGAATGCTGCAACACGCCTGGAGATCTCCCATCTTGTGTGGTGGAGGTAAAAATTGAGGATGCACTGGTGAAGGGGTGAGCGTTTTATGCAAACCTCTGCAACCTAAGCCCGTAGACACACCTTCTTACCTCTAGCAGCCTCCCTCGACAGTTCGTACTTGAAAGGATCACGCTCACGGAATGTAATACCTTACGACACCTCGGATCGACTCTCCTTTAGCTGCTGGAATCTCTCCTACAAACAAAAATAGTTATATTTAGTTAGAGCTAACATGTATTAACATCAAACTAGTTTAGCTTGTTAATTACCTTGGTCGCACGGGATCTGTCGTTGATCCAGACTAGTTAGACCGCCTCCCGCGGTGTAATGTTTTTTTCCAATCTCCACATTTTGCCCATAAAAGGAAATATTTAGAATGCATCTTTGAATTATAGAAAACCTTATAAAATAAAAGAAATCTTACCATCCTTTGCTTGTATTCCATATGTGTGAGCGCCTCACGATTGTGCTTAGAGAGCCTCATGCCTCCACAATATGACTGCGTGTTCAACTTTACCTGCTCCCTCTTCTTCTGGTAGTATCGAAAATCTCAAGCCCTAAACAGTAAGGCAAAAACAACCTCTCCTAGCCATAGAAGATGTTGACGTGCTCTAGGCGCCACGAGACTTATTTCTATAAATATTACAGGGATTATGTTATATCGATAAAAGAATAATTTATGTTATTTGTGTATGATACTTACCACAAACTCCTAAAATCAAAGAGCTCGAATGGCTATCGGAATGTCCTACGATAATAATAATGAGTCGTACTTGCTCTGCATGATATCCAAAATGACATGAATAGTCTGGGTCGAGGGGTAAACCCTTAAAACCACATATTTTTTAGTTTTATATTCAATTGAAAAAGAAAGATTANTTGAGATCTCACGTACACTTGAAATACCATTTCTCACAACTTGTAAAACAAATATTGACTTATAAAAAAAAAAATTGACTAGAGCATATGATCAAAAATTAATTTTTCAAATCTATAATTCTATTCATACCTCTATTTACCCCCCTTGAATAGTGTTGTAGATTAGAGAAACAAAAGTTGCAAAAAATATTGAAAGGAAAGAAGGAGAGTGAGAAATTAAATATAATAAAAAATAATTAATTGGGATCACAAATGGATAATATAAGAAAATGTCCATTAAATCAGGAACATTGGAAGATTGATTGTGGGATATTAAAAAGGTAATTTTATCTTGGAGAAAAGCCCTCACATTATTTAACTGTATTTGTCAGATGACATAAAATTAAGCTCTACTATGGATGCAATCCAAGAATCATTTTTCAGTTTGATTGCATGCTTGTAAATGTGTCATGCTTTATTTTTGTTAGATTAATAATGTTAAACTGAAAAATTATTAAAAAGCAACCTAATATATCTTCTTTTGCTTTATCTGTGCCTTCTTATGTTTGTTAACTTGTATCTTTAAAGCCACCAACCTTTCACTCATGTTTAGTAGCAAGATAATGATGAGGGTGATGATTCTTAACTTG
>JXCR01143103.1:8119-34277 GCA_002079205.1 Phalaenopsis hybrid cultivar | reverse complement strand
GGTGACGAAGGAGGGGGTGGGGGTGAGTGTGATTTTTTTGGGAATCACGATGCAATATAGGCTCTTTAGTACTTAAAAAACCAATTTTTCTACAAAATACTAAAAAGATATTCAAGATAATTAAAATTTAGGATTAAAATATTCAAGAATTTAAAACTTGCACTTTTACTTTCCCGCGTGGCCTTTGAGATGGATTTTAAATGAGCTGCATTGCATGACCATAACCCAAGTCATTTAATAGATCCTCTATAATATTTAAGGACCGCTCTAGATAACTACATTCATATTACATGTCCCAGCATACCTTTTTTATATAGGTGGTTATTTAGTATGTATATGGAGTTAGAAGGCTCTTCAACCTAAGCGAGATGTAAGTTTTTTTGTTGGGAGCATTTTCAGCTTTGTAACTGAAACTCCACTTCTTCTCTTTTCTTGAGGCGTTCTTGCCATTTTGGCTGGTGTAAGTCCCACCTCTTTGAGCTCCAGCTTATAGTCATAGGATATAGTTTTCTTTCTTTGACTTTAGGACTACTAAGACTTCTGTAGATGATGCAATTCATGAATTGCTGATCGGGAATCTCAAGATGTGTTGGGTCAACTACCTTCACGACCAAATAGGCTTATTGTCCTTGTAGTTGTGTATGGCGGGTCCGTGGTACCCCCTAGCTACTTCTACCTTCTAGGACTGTTCCACCCTTTCTATTGTTGAGCCCCTTTGAGCCCTGTCGCTCCTTGAATTTGTTGATATCATTTCGATTATGATGATTTGTCGATTGTTTGGAATACAACGATTTATCCTCTACCCCTATGGCATGGACGTTCTATGACGTGTTGGGTCATCCTCGTCAAGTTCATTTTGGTTATTCCGTGGGCTTCTTATGTCGATGAGTCGCTACCCATTCGGGATGTTAGAGACTCACTCTATGCCCGATGACTTTGTGTCAGCTTTGAAGCACCGAGAATTTCCCAGACATAATAACCTTCTTTTGATGACTTATTGCCCTAAGTCTTTAATAATAAAAGTGAAACCCCTTTTATCGAGAATATTATTAGGTATCCCCCAAGATGTAATTAACCAAGTGGGATAGTCTCATTGGGAGTGCTCATGACCCTAGAACATGTTCATGCACCTGACTCTCTGGTTATGGGTAAACTACGTAGACACACTTTTGCAGATGCTGGTCCAAGGTGTCTCCACCCGATCATGTTTGGGAGGACATACTTGACTTATCTTTGCGAGGTTTATTGCATGTAGGCCTCTACATTTTGTTTCTTCTCTTGTTTGTGAGTTTTTCATATGTCTCTTCTTATTCAGTTCCTCTCCTTTTCGAATCACTGATTCTATTCGGAAGGGAAGCTTATTTGAATAAGAGAAGTATACGACGATCAACAAGCTAATGACTTTTTTTTTAAAAAAAAAAGAACAGAAACACGATTCTTACACAAATTTCAAATCTTGAACTTACCCCCCACTATTATCCACTGTGAAAACACCTCCGCTTAAGCAATAACTCAGAATCTCATTTTCCTTATTCGAAAGAACCACATCGAAAAAGACTATCATTTCATTCTTGAAAAAAAAAATATCAAAGGAGATTGATATCAAACATGTTCCCATCAATTACAACCAAGTGCACATTGCTTTGATATACACATCTAAAAAATGACGCGACTTCATTCCATACCTCAAATATGTCACATTAAGGCCGACCTAATATAGCACAAACCATCCAAAAAGGAACATCTCCTCTTCATTGATTTTGATTTTTCAAATGAATCCATAAGACTTTACAAGAGTGCCTTTTTAAACAAAGTAGCATCACTTCACACCATTCAATTCCATACCACACAATTCTTATCTATTTATATATCTAAGATCTAAACTTACATATCTACATTTATAAATCTCAAAACTTTAACATCACATCAAAAATATCGTCATTATCAATTTTTTATAACTGAAATACATCTTTTCATACATAGATTTATGACACCAAAATATTATTAGAATAAATATTAAAGTTTTGAATGTTATAAATGTAATTTATACACAAGGATAGTGTGGTATGCATGTAAATTTCCTTTGTCAAATATATTTCCGTAAGGTTAGTCTTGCAATTTACAATATTAGTGGCTTTTTATGCAAAGTGCTAAACACTTTCAACCACCTCACATGGCTTAAATTATCCTTACTCCGTTTACTATTTTGAAATTTGTTTACTCACTCAGATGCATCATTTTCCATTTCTTTGAGTCTTGGGCACTAATTACATGTAAATTAATAATTAATGAACAAGTTTAGTCAAATAAATGTCATAATTTAGGTCTTAATCACGTCACTTTCACCGTAGTTGGTGGAAGGATTAGTTACCTCTAAAAGAATGGTCAATCAATCTATATCTAACTTTGATAATACTACTGATGTGCATTCGATGGGTCTTTTAAGTTATAACAATAAATTATCTTGAAATGTTTGGTTATTAGATTTATTAATTTGACAGAAAATTTAACTTTGATAAAAAAAAAATCAACTTTGTGTTAGATTTTTTCGTGTTTTCTTAGCCCAATTTTGGCTCTATTGTTGCATTGAAGAAGTGGAAGAAATATTACGTGCAGACAGGAAAGGTGTGAATAGTTACATATTTGGTGGTATTATGATGATATTTACAATATGATAATTACATACAATATCTGCATGTAGTATTTCCTCGAAAAAGTGGGAACAAAAACAATAATTTGGCCATAGATGAATGGTCATGAATCTCATTAATCATATGCTTTTAATGATAATTACATAAAATTTTTAAAAAAGTGAAAGCTAAAAGCATGATTATTGATGAGGATGGCACTTTCTTAAAATAAACCAAATTATCATAGATTGCCCCACTCTAAAGCTATGTTTGAGTTATATATTTTGGTTAAAATGACAATAAAATTTAGACAACTTCTTCTTGAAGAAAAATGGTAAATACTATGCTAATAATTAAGGTTTCATCATCATGGGTAGGAGAGAGAAAACAATTGATGTGCAATTAACATAGTACTTAATTTAATTAATTAAGTTTAATACAAATGATAAAGCAATCTTCTTAAGGATTCATTTAATTATTATATGTATTTGCCCTGATGTGTTGTATAAATTAAAATTGTTGCTACTCTCATAAATACAAAAGAATTGTTTTAAAAACACATTGTCCAAATTATTGAACTTATATTAAAGAAGAAATGCACGTTTTAATAAACCTTTTATTCTCAAATCAATTTTATAAAACAAAATAGCCTTATAAAATTATATTCTTAATTTCAGGTATGTTTGGGGGCAGCTGCAGCTTATTGGATAATCTGCTGATAAGCTAGGTGCGGTGGCTATTACAAATTCTTATTTTTTTGAAAAAGTCAGACCGTTGCCAGAAAGATGTCANCACACAAGTATTCTTGTGTATTTATATATCTAACACCTAAAGTTTGATATTTACACTTTTACACATTCGTGTCATAAATTGATGCAAGAAATTATGAATTTTACTTTTAAGAAAATAGTGATTCATATTTTGGTGTTAGATATATACATATATTAAAATTTTGTGGTATGTATGTAAATGCTTCTCATTACAAATGGACTTCGAGTCTGTTTGAGGCAGCTGTAGCTTGTTGAATAATCTGCTGATAAGCTGATTAAAAAAAATCTGTTGATAAACTAGGTATACTGACTATTACAAATTTTTATTTTTATTTGAAAAACTGCTGCCAGAAAGCTGTCACCGCACCTGGATAGGTGCGGTGTGAAAACACTGTTTTCAGCGTTTTGAAAACGCATAAGCTCACAAAACGCAGTTTAACCAAACAGACCAGGTGTGTTTTCGAAACGCCACCACACCAAACAAGCTGCCCCAAATGGACCTTTCATCGATCTCATTAAAACTTGATGTCATAAATAAAAAAATAAAGATAATGTTTAAGACAAGGATGTAATTAAAGATGTCGCTCTTAATTAGTGGTTAAGTNGTCATCGCACCTAGATAGGTGCGGTGTGAAAACGTTGTTTTCAGCGTTTTGAAAATGCATAAGCTGCCAAAAAAAGAGTTTACCCAAACAGATCAAGTGTATTTTTAAAACGTCACCACAACAAATAAGCTGCCCCAATCACATTAGAACCTGAGTCATAAATAAAAAAATAAAGATAATGTTTAAGGAGAGGAACTAATTAATGACGTCGCTATTAATTAGAGGTTAAGTAAAAAAAAAAAAAGAGTTTCGTCCTTAATAACCAAGTAATAAAAAAGTTTGGATAAGTGAACTTTTTCCTACAATACTTCTTTTAGTAAAGCGGCAATACTTAATTAACGCTAAAAAAGTTTTAAGGAGTTAATAATATCTGGTTGGCGATGAAGATTACGTGTCATTAACAAAAAAAAAATTAAGTTACGTGCCTTAGAAAATTACATAAGAAACCTTTTNGCTGCCAAAACGCAGTTTACCCAAACAGGTCAGGTGCGTTTTCAAAACGTCACCGCACCAAATAAGCTGCCCTAATCGGGATGATATAATAAATTAGAATTGTAAGAAAAATATATTTAATATTTAAAAATTCAATAAAAATTGAACCGTATGATATAATAAATATTAAATTATTTTAGTATGATTTAAATGATGTAATAATGATGGAATAATAATTTTATCATAAATTTAATTTATACTATTTTAACATTATGGTCAAAAGTATGATTAACTATTTCAACATAGAGGTCAATATAATTTGGCCACGATTATTAAGTTGGAGAGAATAAGAGCACCAACTCTCACCATATAATTACTTAATTAATTGGATGCTAACTACAATTCCATAGCAATTTAAACGGGTGGCAGCAAAATTAGTAACCACATACCGAACTGGTTGAATTGGCAAGAATGCATGAATGATAGTGACATCCATGCTTCAAAATGTATCATTTGATGAAATTAATCAAATAAGTCTAAGGTTGGTGCCCGGCACTCCGTTGAAACACATACATTCCAATTAAACACAGTCCACATGTGAAAAATGTTCTAATTTAATTTTGGCAGTCTCAGACTTCGTTTGGGGCAGCTTATCCGTTGCGGCGGCGTTTTGAAAATGTCTCACCGTTTAGAAACTGTGTTTGGGCTACTTATCCAGAAACACAGTTGGTTTTTTATACTAAAGACGGAATGCGGGTCGAGCATGTAGTCTGTAGTTATGGATAAGCGGCTTATATGGATAAACACAAGTTCCTCTAAACACTAGGGCTGTCAAAACGGCTCGTTGTTCGCGAACAGCTCGTGTTCGGCTCGTTCGCTAAGTTAACGAGCCAAACACGAACAACACAAATGAATATTTGTTCAATTGTGTTCGGCTCGTTTTGGCTTAAAATACTACTAATCAATTATATATATATTTGATGAGTAGTATTTTTTAAAAAACTAATTGACTACAAGACTACAAAGATTTGTAATCAATTAAAAGTATTAATGAAGAAAATAGAATAAAAAATATTAAATTGGATTCAAATGATGTTTTAAATCTTACTCAAATCCTTAACATTTTATGGCAATGTGATTAGGGTTTGCAAAACGACTCTTTGTTCGTGAACGGCTCGTGTTCGGCTCGCTAAACAAACGAGTCGAACACGAACACACATTTTGAGCTCGAAATATAAACGAGCCAACCACGAGCTGAGCCTAGGCTCGCTGGTGTTCAACTTGTTTACACCCCGACTAAACGCACCCTTAAACACTAAGTTTGATCGATTTTTATTTAGACAAGGAAGTGCTTAATTAACATGTTTTAACTTTATTCACCACTTTCAAAACTTAAGCAATTAATATCATTTCAATTTCCCTTTCATTTTATTCTTGAAGCTTTATTTGTCTTGTTAGGTAGGGCTTGGTGAGATCACTCACTAATCATCATTAATTAGTGAGAGATTTTATTTTCAGTTCTAATGGAGCTTTTTACTTGATAGCAAATGTAAGAGAAGTCATATTTACTATTAATGATAAAGAATTGGAATTGAAGAAGGGCTAGGTAGATCTTTAGCCCTTTAGTTGGTGGGGAACAGCATCAAGCTATTTAATCACAAGCATATCAATTAATAGTAGGAACCTTTACATCTATACCACTATATTCTTTTGTATTTACTTATACCTAAACTTAATTTTTTTATACGATATGAAAAATTTGCGTGGTATAAATGTAAGAATAAAGTTTAGGCGTTGCACGTGTGAATTTGTACGAATTGGGTGCTGTGTATGTAAGTGCCCCACCCCCTTAATATTATTTTTTAATTATATATATCACATGATGCTAGCATTACATCAATCAAATTTTTACACTGCTTGGGAGTTCTGGGAAAAATAATAATAATTGTTCTGCTTAAAACAATTTGCAGCGGTAGAGTGATAATTTAACTTCATAATGTAATATGAAAATTCAACATACAAACACGGAAAATTTGAAACGTAACAAGAGAATACACCAGAATTTTGTTACAGTAAAATTGAAAAGGAGAAAAAACGACGGTCCCAGCTCAGTCAAGGTTATCGAGTGTAAATGTATAAATACCGACATACATTATTTTTCCATAAATAGGGGGAGCTGAGTTACAATTTTACACCAAATACATTACTTGTCTATGTATAGCATAAAGAAAACTTAATGAGTCTGGAGAGTCGTTGTATTCTAAGTACGACGATTCAATATGATTTATTCGTAACACTGTATTTGTGATGCGACGTTAGAAAATAGAGTTCATCGACGGCAACGAGCAGACGGTGTCAATGGTAGTTGGCGGGTAGTGTTCGACGATGGTCGATGAGTACGGAGTCTTAAAGTTATTGACGGTTTTTTGGTCCATAGCAACACTAGAATTCAGCTACTCCTCCAAGAAAAGTGTGAGGTCTATTTATAGACCTTAAGGAGATGGTATTTTGGTCATTCGACGAATAAATCCTATATCCACCTCATCAAACGTCTCATATTGATCCGTTGACTAGGAAATTTGAGTCTTAATGACCTCAGAATTAAGCTAGCTTTAACTTTTTTAATTTATGATCTGAAGCCTCCAAGTGTGTTTTAATAGCTTGATCGGGACTTGATTCAACTAGAATTGAACCAATTTTGGTATCATCAAGTTCATCTTGTCGACTCGACTATAAACCTGTTAAAAACAGAGCTTTGGTAGATCTATAGTTTGGATTAGGAGCGTTTCTTATCCAAAAATGCTTCGAAATTCATGTTAAATGAAAAAAAAAAAAATCTTAATGAGGTCACCAAGGGAATGCATTTTACAAGAAAAATGGAGTTAATTATCATTAAAAGTACATTATATGGTCCCAAAATGGTTTTAGTGCCTTGGTTTTGATGACTATGCTTATTGGTGCGTGTAGGTATTGCTAGCTTGGAGTAGTTAACATGCATGACTCTTAAGCCTTGGATGCATTCACACTATAGTTTTGCACTCTTATAAATGTTAATGACGTGAGGGTGGTGTAGGCTTGACGTAATTGTCATTAGTTTGGTGGAAGTTTAAATCTATTTATCATCTAAAATTTTGTTAGACATCTTAATGTTTTTAATAATAACACTAAATATTATCACATCTAATTTATACACGTAATTGTCATTAGTTTGGTGGAAGTCTTTCTAGGTCTACCTCTGCCTTTCTTAACACAAGTCGAATCTTAAACATCTACTCTCCTATTCGGATCATCGGATGGTTGACATTTAATGTGACCAAACTATTTAAGACAACTTTCTCTAATTTTGTCCGTCACAGGAGCTACACTAACCCAATCACGAATACAATATCCTCATAAAGTATTATTTTAATATAAGTAAATGTGTGTTTATAAATCCTCTCACAATAAATGTGGTGGATTCCAATAAAGTCAATATTAGCAATAATATTTATCTACTTTCTCTTTTGCAAGCCAATCATAAAGAAGATATTAATCAAATGGGACTAAATTTATGAACAACAACTCTCTCAATATATAATCATTTCTATAGGTGAAAGTTAGAATATTTCATGGAATTTGATTTCCTTTATTTAATGTAAACTTTAAAGCGAGTTCCTTACTTTTGTCGTATTATTTAAATTAAATTTTTAATAATTTAAAAATTTGTCCTCATATAAATTATAAGAAAAAAAACAAGAAAATGATAAAGAATANTAATTTGGCCACGATTTTAAAGTTGGAGAGAATAACAGCACCAACTCTCACCATATAATTACTTAATTAATTAGATGCTAACTACAATTCCATAGCAATTTAAACAGGTGGCAGCAAAATTAGTACCACATACCGAACTGGTTGATTTGGCAAGAATGCATGAATGATAGTGACATCCATGTATCAAAATGTATCATTTGATGAAATTAATCAAATAAGTCTAAGGTTGGTGATTGAAACACATAAATTCCAACTAAACACAGTCCACATGTAAAAGATGTTCTAATTTAATTTTGGCAGTCTCAGACTTTGCCTTATCCGTTACGGCGGCGTTTTGAAAATATTTCGCCGTTTAGAAATTGTGTTTGAGCTACTTATCCAGAAACACAGTTCGCTTTTTACACTAAACACGGAATGCGGGTCGAACCTGTAGTCCGTATTTATGGATAAGCGGCTTATATGGATAAGCACAAGTTTCTCTTAACGCTAGGGCTGTCGAAACAGCTCGTGTTCGGCTCGTTCGCTAAGTTAACGAGTCAAACACGAACAACTAGAATGAATATTTGTTCGATTGTGTTCGGCTCGTTTTGGCTCGAAATAATACTAATCAATTATATATATCTTTGATGAGTAGAACTTTTAAAAAATTTAATTAACTACAAGACTACAAAGATTTGTAATCAATTAAAAGTATTAATGAAGAAAATAGAATAAAAAATATTAAATTAGATTCAAATGATGTTTTAAATCTTATCCCAATCCTTAACATTTTATGACAACGTGATTAGGGTTGTAAAACAACTCTTTGTTCATGAACAGCTCGTGTTCGGCTTGCTAAGCAAACGAGTCGAACACGCACACACATTTTGAGCTCGAAATATAAACGAGCCGTGTTCGGCTGAGCCTAGGCTCGCTGATGTTCAGCTCGTTTACACTCCGACTAAACGCACCCTTAAACACTAAGTTTGATCGATTTTCTTTTAACGAAGGAAGTGTTTAATGAACATGTTTCAACTTTATTCACCACTTTCAAAACTTAAGTAATTAATATCATTTCAATTTCCCTTTCATTTTATTCTTGAAGCTTTACTTGTCTTGTCTTGTTAGGTAGGGCTTGGTGAGATCACTCACTAATCATCATTAATTAGTGAGAGATTTTATTTTCAGTTCTAATGGAGCCTTTTACTTGATAGTAAATGTAAGAGAAGTCATATTTACTATTAATGACAAAGAATTGGAATTGAAGAAGGGCTAAATAGATATTTAGCCTTTAGTTGGTGGGGAACAGCATCAAGCTATTTAATCACAAGCATATCAACTAATAGTAGGAACCTTTACATCTATACCACTATATTCTTTTGTATTTACTCATAACTACACTTAATTTTTTTTTTACATCTATACCACTTTACGTAGGCATAAAAGTGCATGTGTCTTTTTTTTTTAAGTTATAATAGTATTTTTATACGATATGAAAAATTTGCGTGGTATAAGTGTAAGAATAAAGTTTAGGTGTTGCACGTGTGAATTTGTACGAATTGGGTGCTGTGTATGTAAGGGCCCCACCCCTTTATTTTGTAATTATATATGCTAGCATTACATCAATCAAATTTTTACACTGCTGGTGTATTGTAAGTACGATGATTGTATGAAGTTGTCGTTAGGAGCTATTGTTAGATGTTCAATACGACTTTCTTCGTAACACCGTATTTGTGATATGGCGTTAGAGAATAGAGTTCATCGACGGCAACGAGCAGGCGCTGTCAATGGTAGTTGGCGGGTACTGTTCGATGATGATCGATGAGCACAGAGTCTTAAAGTTATTAACGGTTTTTTGGTCCATAGCAACACTAGAGTTCAAATACTCCAAGAAAAGTGTGAGGTTTATTTATAGACCTTAAGGAGATGGTATTTTGGTCATTCGACGAATAAATCTGATATCCACCTCATCGAACGTCTCATATTGATCCATTGATTAGGAAATTTGAGTCTTAATGACCTCCGAATTAAGCTAGCTTTAATTTTTTTAATTTATGATCTGAAGCCTCCAAGTGTGTTTTAATAGCTTGATCAGGACTTGATTCAACTAGATTTGAAGCAATTTTGGTATCATCAAGTTCATCTTGTCTACTCGACTATAAACTTGTTAAAAACAGAGCTTTGGTTGATCAATAATTTGGATTAGGAGCGTTTCTTATCCAAAAAATGCTTCGAAATTCATGTTAAATGAAAAAAAAAATTTAATGAGGCCACCAAGTGAATGCATTTTACAAGAAAAATGGAGTTAATTATCATTAAAAGTACATTATATGGTGCCAAAATGGTTTTAGTGCCTTGGTTTTGATGACTATGCTTATTGGTGGGTGTAGGTATTGCTAGCTTGGAGTAGTTAACATGCATGACTCTTAAGCCTTGGATGCATTCACACTATAGTTTTGCACTCTTATAAATGTTAATGACGTGAGGGTGGTGTAGGCTTGACGTAATTGTCATTAGTTTGGTGGAAGTTTAAATCTATTTATCATCTAAAATTTTGTTAGACATCTTAATGTTTTTAATAATAACACTAAATATTATCACATGTAATTTATGCACATTTTTTTTTAGAAAATACAATATCCTCATGAACAACAACAACAACAAAGTCTTAATCCCACTACTTGGTNTTGACGTAATTGTCATTAGTTTGGTGGAAGTTTAAATCTATTTATCATCTAAAATTTTGTTAGACATCTTAAAGTTTTTAATAATAATACTAAATATTATCCCATGTAATTTATACACATTTTTTTTAGAAAATACAATATCCTCATCAACAACAACAACAACAACAACAACAAAGTCTTAATCCCACTACGTGGGGTCGGCTACACGAATCCTTTTTCTCCATTGCGTACTATTTAGTGTCATATTTTTATNTTTTCATTTAGTTCTAGTAAATTAAGATCATTTTTAATACAATAAGCCCAAGTCTTCTTAGGTCTATCTCTGCCTTTCTTAAGATAAGTAGAATCTAAAACATCTGCTCTCCTTATCGGATCATCAAATGGTTGACGTTTAATGTGACCAAACCATCTAAGACAGTTTTCTCTAATTTTGTCCATCACAGGAGCTACACTAACCCCATCACGAATACACTATCCTCATAAAGTATTATTTTAATATAAGTAAATGTGTGTTTATAAATCCTCTCACAATAAATGTGGTGGATTCCAATAAAGTCAATAATATNAAGTCGAATCTAAAACATCTACTCTCCTAATCGGATCATCAGATGGTCGACGTTTAATGTGACTAAACCATCCAAGACGACTTTCTCTAATTTTGTCCGTCACAGGAGCTATACTAACCCCACACGAATACACTATCCTCATAAAGTATTATTTTAATATAAGTAAATGTTTGTTTATAAATCCTCTCACAATAAATGTGGTGGATTCCAATAAGGTCAATAATAGCAATAATATTTATCTACTTTCTCTTTTGCAAGCCAATCATAAAGAAGATATCAATCAAATGGGAATAAATTTATGAAGAACAACTCTCTCAATATATAATCATTTCTATAGGTGAAAGTTAGAATATTTTATGGAGTTTGATTTCCTTTATTTAATGTAAACTTTAAAGCGAGTTCCTTACTTTTGTTGTATTATTTAAATTAAATTTTAATAATTTAAAAATTTCTCCTCATATAAATTATAGAAAATGATAAAGAATGNACTAAATTTATGAAGAACAACTCTCTCAATATATAATCATTTCTATAGGTGAAAGTTAGAATATTTTATGGAATTTGATTTCCTTTATTTAATGTAAACATTAAAGCTGAGTTCCTTACTTTTGTTGTATTATTTAAATTAAATTTAAATAATTTAAAATTTTGTCCTCATATAAATTAGAAGAAAAAAACAAAGAAAATGATAAAGAATATCTTCAATATGGTGAAATATTTTGAAATAAATTATGAATATATCTATTATAATTTAGTTGATACATGTATTAATTTTAGCATACTAGCTCTAAAATTTAATTTATTAAAAAATTAAAATTTCATTAACTAAAATTTTTTTATCACTTATAATTAATTTCATTATAGTGAATTGATTACAATTCTTCANATAAAGAATGTCTTCAATATGGTGAAATATTTTGAAATAAATTATGAATATTTCTATTATAATTTAGTTGATACATGTATTAATTTTAGCATAGTAGCTCTAAAATTTTATTTATTAAAAAATTAAAATTTCATCAACTAAAATTTTTTATCACTTATAATTAATTTCAGTATAGTGAATTGATTACAATTCTTCATGTTGTCAATGCATGATAGGAATAGGTAGATAAGATGAGTGATATTGAGATGATTTTAGATATATTGAAATAAGGAGTTGATTGTTCATGAAATGAGATCAATGGAATGAGTTTGTCAATTGAACAATTTTGTTGATTTATAAGAAGAGAAGTGAGAATCCAATGTGATTGTATGACACATGAACCTCCCTATATAGTTTTAAATTCTATTGTAGCCAATGGAAGGTGAGATAGGGAAAATTAAGTTATAATTAAATCTATATCAAATATAATTAATGATTAAATTAGTTATCTAATAAGCTCGAATCTCTTCAATATCAACCTTGCAATTAAAACTTGTAAAGTAAGACTCCAAATTTAACTTGGATTTCATTCATCCAAATATGNTCATCAACTAAAATTTTTTATCACTTATAATTAATTTCAGTATAGTGAATTGATTACAATTCTTCATGTTGTACATGCATGATAGGAATAATTAGATAAGATGAGTAATATTGAGATGACTTTAGATATATTAAAATAAGGAGTTGATTGTTTATGAAATGAGATCAATGAAATGAGTTTGTCAATTGAACAATTTTGTTGATTTATAAGAAGAGAAGTGAGAATCCAATGTGATTGTATGACACATGAACTTCTCTATATAATTTTAAATTCTATTGTAGCCAATGGAAGGTGAGATAGGGAGATTTAAGTTATAATTAAATCTATATCAAATATAATTAATGATTAAATTAATTATCTTATAAGCTCGAATCTCTTCAATATCGACCTTGCAATTAAAACTTGTAAAGTATGACTCCAAATTTAACTTGGATTTCATTCATCCAAACATATATATTTCTTTTATTGTATTTTGGTTCATATATGTTGAATCATTAAATTGGTTATGTAGATGAACAATTATTAATGGTTATTTAAATTATTGCATGACTCGTGTAAGACAATTTTATGGTTAGGTCATCTCCATCAACATATTTGAATCATTTATTTCACCAAAAATGGACAATATATCTGTAAAAGAGAATTGCACGTGATGACAGTGCTTGGATATTTTTTCAGTTTGGTTATTAACAGAGTGAGGGCAAAGAGTGAGTATTTGAGAAAGAGGTCGGTAATGGTCATGATGGTATTAATTTGTTCTCCTCTTGTTGGGATGAAGATTATCCTTTTCAGAAGATGTAGATATTATATCAAATAACTAACAATAGTATTGTAGTGTTGTGAGTTCATTGCTTGGATCATACTAAATAATAATTTTAATATCACAAATGGTGCAATGAGATTTGATAAATATTTTTTGTGATGGTGCAATGAGATTCGATAAGATTTAGAGGCTATTAGATCGATGATTTAAAAATTATATTTAAATTAAATCAGGTGTGCTCAACAAGTTGAAGTTGATACAATTTAATAATTACAGTAAGTTGAAAAATTTAATGCATTATATTATTAATATTCAGAGGCCATTTGAGAAGTAGTTGATGATTGTCTATCTTGATGACATCCTCATATATAAACATATATAATTGGAACATCTACCTTGAACATGTCTAAAAGAATTTCGACTTTCTAAATTGTATAAAATTATCCTCAATCAAAAAACTTCTCTTTGAGAAGTATATTTTACTCAACTTGGGCTTGAAATTAAGAGTTGAAAAGGTAAATATGGATTGGTCATAAGCATAAAGTCTGACAAATATAAATTGTTTTATTGAGCCTGCCAATAAGTAAAGAAGCTTATTTGCAGCTTCTTAGTACTTATCGCACTAACAAATATATTGATAATGGTCAACATAAAATAAAGAATAAAGACATATTTCTTCTTCTAAAAGGGGTGGTAAGCAAGGCTTCTACTTCAGCCTTTCAAAAATTTTAGAAGTTATTCAAGCTAAAGATTATTGCTTCAAAATATGCACTTATTTGATGTAAGAAGGAGAACCTGTGGAATACTCCTTGAAGTCGATACATGGAGTAGAAAATAAATTCCTAATGTGGGATAAAGCATAACTTACATCCATTAATTAACAAAACGATTGGGAGCTTGTCCACCGATAAAATTGAACAAGTTTCATTCTCAATGCCTCTAAATGCAAATAAAATTTCAACTAGTTTAATATATGAAGTGGATGACATGCTTACAATAGTTTTACATAGTCAGTTGATAAAAAGATCATATAAACTAAAATGGTGAAAATTATTTTTAAGATTTGGTGAAATTATTAATAGTGATGAAGTTATAATGAACTTAACATTAAAAATATTACAATACTAATTTCTATAAGCTTGATGATGACTTTTGAGAAGTCTTAAACAATGTCAATAAGAGTGATACATTATTTAAGAGAGATTAATTTATATGGAGAATGAACTTTGTGTTTTGAAGAATGGTAATCAAGTGAAATGAATCCAAGTGGCACACACTTAAAAATTGGTTAGGCATTTTGAGGTGAACAAAGCACTATAAAACCTGTAAAAATGTGACTGGTTGAAAATATAATTGGATTTGTCCATGTTCTAGTAATTATGCATACTTTATACCTTAGTCATAAAATAAGAAGTAAGGAATTGTACACCCTATTGCCTATATTGATAAGACCAAGAAAAAACATAAAGATGCACTTCTTAGAGGATTTACATCAATTGATGGTGGTTATAACTACATTATTTATTGTACTGGACTCAATCGTCTTGGGTAGAGACTCTTGCTTTGACAACTCATTTTGGAGTCAAAATAGATGCATTTTTAAGGAATTGCACTATCTTAAATCTATTAATTGATTGTCCAATTGAGGTGGTGAACATGACCATAATGCAACCAATGTATGGATTAAATGCATGACATCCAAAGTCTTGGGATGGATGTTCTTAGCTTTCTTTCAATAAGGCATGCAAGTAGAACTCCATTTGAAACAAGTCAATTGTCTTTAAAATTCATTTTACTTAGTATCTTTGATAAAAGAATGATCTAAATCAAGTTTTGAGATGAAGACCCTAGGAGAGTATAAAAATTTTAGAAAAGATATATAAAGCTACTTTCATTCATGACTTGACAAAAAAGGGCAACATTCAAATTATTTTTGTTTTGGGAAAATGTAGGAGCATAAATATACTATAATACAATTTCATGAACAACTTGAATTTTCTTCACATAATACATGTTTCAATTCAATCTAATAGGCAAAAAGTTTGAAAACTTAGTAAAACTACGTGCTAAATGAACCAAGTTAGAAAATAGAACGTTTAGTTTATTTATGTTTACAAACAAACTTGTTAATTTTTCAATGAGCAACTTATGAAGGCTTGATATTGAGTTAAATGATAGCTTGTATTTTATTTAATTAAAATTTGCTTAAATATAACTTATTTAATTATAAGATATCAAATTTTTATTTAGGTCGCCTTTTAATTTCCATCTCTTATTTATGCAATCATCATTCAATACTCTCATTTTTGTCAACTGTAGTATCCTTAATCATCTATTTGAACGAGATTGCATTGAGTTCATGACTCTCATGAGTGCACCTATTATAGTTTTGCACATCTAATATTCTTTAGCTTCTCATTTAGCTGACATTTAGCACATTAGCAAGTGTGTATTGAGCATGTTGTCTTAGCACTTGTCACATCTTCTCTAACACACCAACGCAAGAATTGAATTGCTCATACATGGGAATCTAAGCTTGCTTAGGGCCAATAAAGGATTTGAATCCTACAACTCTCTTTAATTTTTATTTCATTTTATGACAGTATTTATTAAGCTATATGAACTACTTATTTCATATTACCATATTTATCTCCAAAGCCTTTTAAATTTAAAACAAGTTGCCAATGCTCATTTTTTTTATTTAGAAGCAAAATAGAATGGCTATTTTATTTGTTTTCTAGGAAAAATAATTATTAATAGCATTAGAAATAAAATGTGAAGATAAAATGTAAATCATAGACTTAATATCTTTTTAGTTTACATGCCATGAAAGTATCATAAGCTCAAATCTTACAATGGAATTGTGTTAAATGTTAGATATGTTTAATGCTTCATGTGAATATTCTATAATTTATAACTTCTATCTCTTCTCTTACATGCATTAAATATACATTCTAGTGCTAATTTTTCTACTGGATAAATCATGAATGATGTTGAAGCAAATGTTGTTGTTAACATGGTTGCAAATATTGTTGAAGGAGAAGTTGCAAAAGTTGGCAATGATGATAATCAAAAGAATTACTTTAAAAGAAGGAGAAAAATATGAACATTGAATGTTTTGAAAGACTTTATTATGATGAAGTTAAGATATGGTGTTAAGAATTTGCAATGATTGTGGGAATTATGAGTATGAATGTAAGATGGATATTTTCAAGATGAGTTGCTCCCTCCTTGTTAGTGAATTTAGAGGATTCGATTCATTCTTGAATTTCTTTGTTACATTAAATTAGCATGAATTATGTGGGATTAAATGATACCCCCATTTAGATGAGTTAGTATAGGTTTATCTACCAAAGGATGTCTTTTGTCTTGGTAAATGTTTATGTTAATATTTAGGTTTCCTATTCATTTTAAATTAATTAATTTGTTATTAATAAACCAACATATTGATATAATACAATTCTTCTTGTCTCTCTATTTCATTCAAGAAATTTGCTAGTATTGACTTATGTTATACGATTGCAAGAAAATTTATTTATGACATTTATTATATAATCAGAGCTATTTAATTGGTGCTAAGTTCTTAGATATGAATGTCAAGGTTGTGAAAATCGGANTATTGATATAATACAATTCTTCTTATCTCTCTATTTCATTCAACATATTTGCTAGTATTGACTTATGTTATATGATTGGAAGAAAATTTATGTATGACATTTATTGTTTAATCAGAGTTATTTAGTTGGTGCTAAGTTCTTAGATATGNTATTGATATAATACAATTCTTCTTATCTCTCTATTTCATTCAACATATTTGCTAGTATTGACTTATGTTATACGATTGCAAGAAAATTTATTTATGACATTTATTGTTTAATCAGAGTTATTTAGTTGGTGCTAAGTTCTTAGATATAAATGTCAAGGTTGTGAAAATCGGGCCTAACATCAAAATGGAAGAAGAAAATGTTCAAGGTTTATTGGTTGATCAAGTATGTATTTTGTTTTAAGGACCTTGATAAATTTTATATTTATTGAATTCTTTGTTCATTTAGATTTATAAATTTATTTGTTAAAATGAGGTATCAAAAATNTATATATATATATATATATAAGTATAAAATTCATTGATTTGTCTTGAAAAGGATATGGATGGAGAAACTGTCCATACGGAGAGAGCACAAACAAATCTATACGTGTGGTGTAGATATAACAATATGTTTTATATAAGTTTGATATAAGCTGTTGTAGGGATCCTTTATCATCCTAAAATTTAGGAATATCATCATTTTTTATTTTTTATCTTTGAAATTTTGTAACAAAAAATAACATAAAAATGTTACTATTTTGATTCAATAAAAAATTTAGGAAAAAATGAGATTTGATTATAGCTATAAAGAGAAATGAATATAAGAATAAATGTTAATTTTAAGCGATAATTTTTATGTATTATTTTTTAAATAAATAATACAGGAAAAATCGCTATAACTGGAAGTCGAGTGCCAAGGACAGGCGCCCCTTGTGCCTAAAGTAATTTTATTTCAAGTGAAAACATGGAGCAATCATAAGTGCAACGTCCAAAGCTGGAAGTACAACACAAAAAAGCAAGGAATTGTAGCATCAGACCCAAGTAGTGCAACGCCATACTCGGGAGTACAACACTAGACCTAAACAGTGTAGTGTTCATAACCAACATTTGACAGTCTGCGATGATCCATTTGCCACTATTCGCTTTGATGGTCTTAAATTAGCGAGTTATGAAGGCAGGAATAAAGAGGGTGGGCACGTATTTTATCTTCATTCCCACCAAGTTTTAGTGTGTGCGCCATTTTAGTAAGTGTTTAGTGAGTGAGCTTGTGAGTAATTTAAGAAGTGAGTAGACAACAATTTTGAAGATGACGAAGGGTAATTCAACTCCTATATGTGGGAGATCAAGTCAAAGTGCATCTACATTGTAAAAGAATGATTGGTGAAATAACAAAGTTCTTTATAGGGATTCATAGTTCTTACTTCTGTATAAACTTGATTTTATCCTTTTAAGATAACTTTTTATGTGTTCATCGTTCATGTTTAGGAATTATAACTTTATCTTCCTTAGATTGGTAATCTAAGAAACTTAAAGATATCCATGTGATGGGATTTTTATTAGGAATGTTGACATGTTAATTTTGCATGCTTAATTAACTTCCAAATTGGCATCTTGGAATGTTAAAACTTAATTTGATTCAGAACAATGGAAGAAGGCTAGTATAATAACTAAGTTAACACGAGCTTTTCTAGGAGAATAGAAATATTGCTTCTATCACAATGCAATAATCAGAGAAATATATAATCATGGGGTTTTTGCATGATTTGAAAAACTAACTTGTAATATGAATCCCCAAGACTTTTTATGACCTTGGAAGAAGCTAAAAAGTAGATTTTCTTATGATTGTCAGCTGCAATTGATTCTATTGGATAAATCAAAGTTTTTTAGGTTTAATTCAAGGGAGATACTCTCATTTGTTAGAAACCCTACTCCAAACTTTTAGATTTTTTTTTGCAAAATTAGATTTAAAAAACTATAATGATTCACAAACTCTTAACCCTTCAAACTAAACCCAGAATTAGTAAACTATAAATTTCACCTTTTTAAAAAAATTAATGCACCCTCTATGGGATCAATATGCGGACATTTATTTTTGTATATTACTTTGATCAACATATATATGGGGTTGATGTGAGCTTCATAGCATCAAGGATCACCTATCACACACATTAGATAAAGAATCATCTATGCATGTCATCTAAAACTTCCAAGATGAAGTTGTCTTATGAAATTCTACAACATATGCCCCCTACCTACAATCACATACGCTTCATTTGGTGTATATACTTCCCTTAGCAAATAATTTTTAATTCACACAAACTCTCGCCTCTAGCTCCACCTTATATTTTCATTGGATACTCATTCTCCCGTAGAGGTTATTAATGTTACAATCACTCCATGCATGTCATTTTTAATGAAATGACTTTCTCCAACTACTTTAATTATACTACAATAATAACATCCATAACCACTTCTCCTCCACTAGTGCTCACACCCAAAACTACCCATGTGCCCACTGCTCCACCTTACACGTCTAGCTCACATAAAAAAAAATAATAAATAAATAATAAAATCATACCCATTATCAATTTTCCATTCCTCTAACTCTAGCTCTACTTTCTTACAACGCTTCTTAGCATCACTCTCTCTTGCCCCAACCAATTCCCAACCTCCTCAACAATACAACAAACATCCCATGACAACCCAGTCTTAAACTGGATACCTCAAACAAAAATAAATACTTGATCATCATGATATCATATCAACAACCTCATACCCCACATGCTTCACTCAAGTGGTTAAGCAACTCACTGGAGACAAACCAAGTCAAATGAGTTTTTCATGCCTTACAACAGTAAGGTGGTGATGCACTTTTATCTCCTCCTCTCAGCTAAAACATAGTCAGCTACACAAAGACCTATAAAACCAGATTTCTTTAGACAGATCAATAATCAAATACAAAGCAAGATTTGTTGCTCAAGGGTTCAAATAGAAAAAAAAGGTATTTAATATAAAAAAACATTCATTCCATTGATGAAATCGTCTATAATTAAAATTCAGCTCATCATTTCTCTACAACAAAAGTGGGATGTATTGCAGTTAGACATTTCAAATGATTTATTACATGGACCCCTAGATGAGACCATTTACATGACTTAACCATAAGAGTTTCAAGATTTTCAACATTATAACCATGTGCTCTTTCTAAGAAAATGTCATCTTTTACCCCCAAAAATCTCTTTGATAATGGTACTCCAACTTCTCTAATCATCTAAAAAGCAAAGGATTTCAATTGAGTGCTACAAACCCCTCTCCTCTAATCTTCCAAAATAACAACATCTACATATATGTATTGGTTTATGTGGATGATACACTTCTCACAGGGAATAATTCCACCACCATCAAAACGATCCTGTAAGATCTCAGACCAACTTTTTAACTGAAGGAGCAAGGCTTTGTTAGCATCTCTTTGGGCATACACATAACATAAAATTTTGCAAGATATTTTCTCACTCAGACCTCTTACATCAACTTTCTACTCAAACAGCTAAGTGTGCATAATTGTAAATCATCTCTTACTCCACCTTTTTTAAGCTCAAACCTAATATCACCTCTCTGCAAGAGTTTCAAACCCAACCTAGTACCACTAACTAGTCAAATCACTTCAATTTCTCATAATTACTAGACCTAATATTGATTTTCAAATCAATCATAATTCTCAGCAACATGCACAAAACTACTTCTATATCACTATTAACTCACAAAACTTCTATTTTTGTTACCTCAAATGTACCATAAATTACGGCCTATAACTCACATATTGATCTCTTAGGGCCTGTTTGGCGCAGCTTCTTTTTCGCGTCCGGCATTTTTGTAATGTCGTGTTGTCGTTTATTCGGGCGTTGGGTCCTGCGGTCGGGGAACGCAGCGTTAATACTTGTATATAATTCTGCTCGCTCCTTCGACGCTTCCAGCTCCCCGCGTTCGTCGTTCAGGGTGGGATTATTACCCCTCAGCCCTCAATCCCACGAAGGCACTAGATCTCACGAACGACGACTCACCTGTCGTAACCCTCTCGCTTCGTTGCTATCGACGCTCTCGCTACTGCCGATTGACGCTCCTCTATTGTTCGCTCGCGCCCGCAGATCGGATAGAAGCTCCTCTATAAATCAAATCGGCGCTCCTCTCTACGTTCCTCTGCAGATCGAATGAACCCTCGCTTGCGTACCTAGATCTCCAATTGAGTTCATTACCCACACTGCAGGTATGCTTCACGACATCTCTCGCCCGTGATTCTTCTAGTTTTTTTTGGAAATGTGCAAGTTTTAATAAGAGAAAGTATGCATATGAGAAAAGAGTTAAGAAATTTTTCGATGATCTTATTTTTCTCCTTATTCATTACAGTTAAGCTTGATTTGCATTTTTGGAACCTTTAGCAGTTTAAAGAATTTGATTCTATGTGCATATTTCTTAGCTAATGAGATGAACTTGTTATTGTGATTTCAGGCTTTTATTCCAGCTACCCGATTCTTTCTCCTTATGTTATTATTTATAGGCTATTATTCGGTTCTTATGTTATGCTTATGCGATGCATTGTAGGATTTAGCAAATGTGGCCTTTTCATTTAGCAAATTGTAGGATTTTGCCAATGTTATGCCTATGTGATGCATTTAGCAAATACAAAAAATGTGGCTTTGAAGCACTATAGGTACAACTGTTCGATATCATTGTTTGAAGCTTTGATGCATTTAGCAAATAGAAAAAAATGTGGCTATGTTATGCCTATGCGATGCATTGTTGGGTTTGCCTATGTGAAGCATTGTGGCTTTGGGAGGTTTGCATTGAGCCAAAACTACTATGTTATGCATTGTATAATTTTTCATAGCAGGTTGGCTTTTTATTTGGACACTCTTCTATGGAATTTCTGCATATTTGCAAGAGATTATACACTGCTGCAAGCATTTTTCATTTGTTTTGAATGCATTTAAAGTGCTACAACATTTATTTGGTACAGCGATAGGATGCAGCCTCTAATGGCTTTGTGAAAATTTAAAGTGCTACAACATTTATATGACAGTTGGAGATGTATGTATGGCTCAAAACTGTTTTGAATGCATTTAAAGAGCTACAAATTTAATTTTGGTCCAGCAATAGTATGCAGCCTCTAATAACTTGGAGATGAAAATAGATTGCAGATGAAGGCATGGTGTTATGTTATTGTGTTAAAAATTTCTATCTGACAACTGTCTCATTAGTTGTGTCTCGACATGTATGTTTCCCCCACCCACATCAGGTTAGTGTTGCTTTGCAATTTGTTAATTATAGCATGTAATCTTTTTACTTAACAGTGTTTTTTGCATTAGGAAAATACTATCTGGTTGATGTCGGGTATCATATGCAAAGGGGATACCTGAAGCTCTATCCTGGCATAAGATATCATCTTCTTGATTTTGAGAGAGCGAGTGGCACCGTTTGTGGCATAAAGGAAAATTGTTTAATAAACACCACTCATCTTTACGCGGGTAATTGAAAGAATATTTGGGATTTGGAAGAAGAAATGGGACATCCTACGTGATATGTCGTATTCTTTCCAAAAGGAGGTGCATATTCTAGTTGCAACAATAGCACTAAATAACTTTATCTGAAGACATTTCTCTCAATTAGATACAGACTTTAGTATGGTTGACAATAAAGAACTGAATGTCTTCAACCAAACTCCTGGAATTGTGGGTGGGAGTTCATTACTTGAGGATGATGTAGACTCTAATGAATTTGCAAATCAGGAAGGTGAAGGTTTGGCTGATATGATTGCTTTAAGGGAGTCTATCACTGATGTTATTAGTGGTTGTTGATCTACCAAGTTTTCCTTTAAATAAAGTTATAGGTTGATATTCATATGTATTTAATTTTGGTTACTTTTAAAATACCTTAAACGGACATTGATTCTTTTGTTATTTTCACAGTTAAACAAACATGACTTCCAGAATATCAAGTACGGACAGAGGGATTTTGTGTTATTGTGGACTACCGTCTTCGTTGCTAACGTCACGTAAGGAGCATAGCTTTAAGAGGCAGTTCTATGGTTATGCCAGAGGTGTTTGAGCTCATTGTGGTTTCTTCTGGTGGGCTGATAGTCCCACATATTACACTGCCAGTAGTCATGCCAACAGTCATGTGAATCCAATGTTTTCTCAAGCTGACTTTGCAGTTGAAGACCGACGTAGCCAGAGTCTTAAGTTAAATATTCTAATATTTCTCCTTATTGTACTTGTATTTGTACTTTTTTAGTTCTGCTGGTATTCGTTAGGATGTGAAAACTGTATGATATCTTTTAGAATATTTTTGTCATTATACTATGTTTCTGTACTATATATTTCTTTTCTACCCATAAGCTATTCTGAATAAGCTGCCTCAAACAGTTTTATCAGACAGGGGCAGTAATGTCATTTAACCACTAATAAGCTAGTTTGAATATGTTGCCCTAAACAGCAAGCCAGATTATTCTGATAATCAACAGATTATCAGATTATCAGAATAATTTGTTTATCAGCAGATTATAAATAATTCACAGCTGCGCCAAACAAACCCTTAATGTCCATAGTTAGTTTAACTCAGACTAGGCAGTAGAACACTAGGATTGTCGCTCAACCTAAAGTTACTGGACATTTCCTTGCAAATATCTGTTCACATGGACTCTATATAAATAGAAAATAGTGGCTAGGTCATCTAAGGATGTGAAATATTGGGCTCTTGTAATTGTCATAACAAAATGTCATTTGACGGTGGTCGACGGAGGTCAGCGGTGGTTGTCGACGTTCAGTGATTGTCGATGGCGATCGACGATGGCAATGATGATCTTGGACTTGAGTTCCTTCTCAAAACTTCAAGTTCTCTCTTAAGCCTCCTCCTTTTCATGTGAGGGGTGAGACTCTATTTATAGTGTTTTGAGTGCAATTAATGCATGAATATGAACTATTTTGATCGTACGGTCAGAAGAGCTTCCTTTGATCAGATGACGATTGATGGACATTTGAGTGCCTTAACGATGTAGGAATTGAGCAATCTTGGGCTCATTCGACTCATCTTGTCGAGACGCTCGATTCGGCAATGAACTCGCTAGATTCGACATCTGTTTCATCTTTCAAATGCCTCCAGAAATCCTCCAATATTGGTTTAATGATTTGATCCGGACTTGATTTGACTTGGATTGAACTGTCTTTCATATAATTAAGTTCGTCTCGTCGAGCCGATCAATTTGACTATAAGTTTGCTGAAATCATAGCACCGGATGACTCTTAATCGAAGTTTGAATGTTTCTTGTCTAAAAAATTGCACCGATAATCATGCTAGTTGATAAAAATTTATTGGTGATGTATAATGAACTTTAATGATAAAATTTTTTTTTCTCACTTTTACATCTGGAAGCAATCAAATACCTTCATAAAACTAAAATAAAAAAGTGGCAATTACATACATGCATTCAAAACATTGCTATTTACAAATCTAGTACTCTCATTTATCCTCTTTTTTTTTTTAAATTTTTGCTAAAATATCAAAATTCATGACAAAATATCAACCCATATTTATATATAATAATAAATAATTAAATTAAATTAAAATATATTTAATAAGAAAATAATATTGATGTTAGTTTCTTAATACTAAAAAAACCTCCTGCCTTATAAAGCAAACAACAAGCAAGCTTTTTTTTTCTAAGAAACCAATAAAAAAAAGCCCCTAAAGGAGTAAAAGACACGTCCTCAAAGGTCTAATCCTTCCTATCCACAATCTTCTCCTTTTTTTCCCCCTTAATGTAAGCCTGAGCCAAGGCTCAACGGATGAAGGTAAAGGAGTTTAGATATTTGTTGTAAGAGATAAAGCTATAAGTAATTTTATAATTGGACTAAGGCTTTATTAGGGGCTTTATAAACTGTTATTAAGTTGAGAAAATCAACCATTCCGTTTAGATTATAGTTTTTTCAAAGATTATAGTTTTGTGTTGTCTACTATAACTCTTTTGTTGGTAGAGTTCGTAAGACCCCTGAGGTCACAGGTTCTATCCAGTCTATGTGCGAGATGGAACTTCTCAGGCACNAGAACTTCTATTTTTGTTACCTCAAATGTAACATAAATTACGGCCTATAACTCACATATTGATCTCTTAATGCCCATAGTTTGTTTAACTCAGACTAGGCAGTAGAACACTAGGATTGTCGCTCAACCTAGAGTTACTGCACATTTCCTTGCAACTATCTGTTCGCATGGACTCTGTATAAATAGAAAATAGTGGCTAGGTCATCTAAGGATGTGAAATATTGGGCTCTTGTAATCGCCATAACAAAATGTCATTTGGCTTAGAAGTATCATCCAAGTATACAACATACCAATAGATGTTGTCACTCCAATCTACTGTAATAATACATGAACCATAGTGATTGTTGTCAACTTTGTTTTTCATGCTTGTATAAAGCATGTGAAAATTAATCATCATTTCGTTTGCGATCAAATCTTCTCTAATGAAATATGGATTCACCAGATCACATTTCAGGATTAAATTGCATTTATCTTCACTAAATGTCAGCTAGCAACTCAATTCATGTAGCTTTGCAACAAGCTCATAATAACAACACTATTGTCGCTAAACCAATTGTTGCATCTCAAGTTGTATTTTCTCTCCTATATTCCCTAACTAACTCTGGAGCTTGAGATCATTGTATCAAGCACAGAAGATTCTATGAGAATACTCTCAACTCTATTTAATACCCGCATTATTGTAATGAATCTATATGGAATGAATATTTGTGAATTGTTGTGTCATTCAGGTCCTTTGTTGCTCTTCTCTCTCGTTTTCCTATATTTAGGCTATTATGGCACACCATATAATAAAATAAAAAATAAGGAGGTGTTTGTGTCGCAGA
>JXCR01143101.1:37474-47799 GCA_002079205.1 Phalaenopsis hybrid cultivar | reverse complement strand
GTTTGAATAAATAAATAGGGGTATTTAATAAATTCAGAAAATAGCCCCTAAACTTCAAAAATCCATATCTTTGCATAGAAAATTCATAAAAATAAAACAAAAATACCCCCTTGCTCAGTGAATAGAGGAAAATCATGTGAAATTATTTTCACATTAATTTGATACATAAAATATTTTTAAAAAATGAATTAGGGTTAGGAGTTTTTCAATACTCCATTCATATTGGATTATCACATTGACCCCAAATTTCTATATGTTGTAGCCTCTGTCTAGGTGCAAAATATGAACATTTTTCCAAAGACATGAGAGATCTCTAGATAGAGATCTTAATTTTCTAAGTTTTAATGTATTTTCTACTCAAATAATTATAGAAAATTGTATATAGTTTAGAAAATTCTACAAAAAATTTATGTAAGTTTTCCTATGGCCAGACTAGTCTTAGGGAAATAATTTTATGATTTTTAAGAATCAAAACATCACTATTTTGAGCAAACCTTAATTTGCTTAAAACATTTAATTTGGAGTACATAGAGATTAAAAACACTTAAGTTTTGTTCTCTACTATGGCTCATGAGTAAGAGAACTCACCATAAAAAATTCAAAGGATTTTGAGATCATTTGATATTTTTAATTGATTTTTAAAGATCATCATCATATTTAACAATTAAACAATTTTCAAAAATCAAAATATAACTTAAAAAATTATCAAACCTAGTTTGTTGAGTTCTTTTGACNTACTAGATATGTTATCTCGGATTCGGGAAAGAAAATCCTCGAACCCTTAACTTTGTATGATTATCTTTTTGTCCCTACGGGACCTGACGAATATAATGATAATGTTGTTAGCTACGTTTTTACTATTTCTGGTAATAATGTAAATAACCAACCTAATATCGATCTCTATCCTCAAAATGATCCTCAAATCATACTTGAGTCTAATATGTTCAATACTAAAGAAGACTTTGACGATACTACTTACGACAGTACCGGAAATGAGGAACCAATCCTCAAGTGCCATAACAAGCCGTTAATAATCAATTTGGAACTTTCTGATAAAGAAGATACATTGGAAGATTCAACAACAACATCTCAAGAAGAAATCACAGAAATAAATTTAAGGAGCGGAAAAGTGTTACCTCCAAGAATAGCTCCAACGTATAAAGGAAAACAAATTGTAATTCAAGAAGAGTTACCTTCACCTCCACCAGTGGAAAAACAACATTGCCAAGATAAAGCCACAGGAACAAATAAAGTGGATTACAACGTGCTAGCACATCTTAGGAAGTTGCCGGTCCGACTAAGCAAGCCACAGGAACAAATAAAGTGGATTACAACGTGCTAGCACATCTTAGGAAGTTGCCGGCTTAGGAACAAATAAAGTGGATTACAACATGCTAGCACATCTTAGGAAGTTGCCGGCCCGACTAAACATCTATGACGCTCTGATCCTGTCTAAGGAGATGAGGGAAGCTCTATTTACAGCTTTGCTTGATCAAGAGATTTTCTTAGCTCAGTTGGCCAGCACATCCTCAGATGAAGTTTGCTCATTGAGAGAACAATCTGGAGTAACCTTCACAGATGAAGATTTACTACTTGGTACAACCGATCACAACAGACCACTCTATATCTCCGTTAACATCGGCAGATTTATGTTGTCCAGAGTTTTAGTGGATCCTGGAGCATCCCTTAACTTAATAAGCTTTACGAACACTAGCTTATCTGGACATGAAGCCCAAGAGCTTACAACAGACAAAATGATGATAAGAGAGACCAAAAAGGAGAAAGAGCCCTTGGATCAATTACATTACTTATGAAGGTTGGAGAACTAGCAGCATCAATTACATTACTTATGAAGGTTGGAGAACTAGCAGCAACCGCAAAATTTCATATCATCGACGCCGAGACCTTTTTCAACGCTCTACTTGGTCGACCTTGGATTCATGAGAACAACATGGTTCCATCGTCTCTACATTAATGCATCAAATACTGCAAAGANATCGTCTCTACACCAATGCATCAAATACTGCAAAGAAAAACAAGAATATTGCATTAAAGGAGACCTACAGCCATTTTCAATACATGAGGTCGGTATTANAGAACAAAAAGGAGACCATTCAACTACCTCCTTACAGCATAATGGTGAAGGTTCTTTTAGTTCACGTACTCGTGATAGAGGTCGGGGACGTGGACGAAGAAGAGCCAATACAATTGTTGAAAGGACTAAGCTGATCATCAACATCGGTGATGAAGATAGTTCCAAAGATGAAATGATAATGACAAAACAAAAGAAACCTCAATACAGAATCTCCTTAGAAGATGATGAGAAAAGCAAATATGAGACAATGTACGATCGGATAAACCATTATGTGAACACCTTGAATCTCCCTCCGATCCTTCCTCAAAAGGTTGAGAGTTTAGAGGTTAAGGAAGTCCCTTGTGCTGGTTCAAAGCCGATCAAGTTTTACTGTGCTTCTACTCCTGTAAACTCTGAAAATCATGTAAATTTGGATGATCTTAATGAATTAATGGAATTACCTTTTGGTTATTTCTCGCCTTATGTGCAAAAGTTAATTCAACAGGATATTGTCAAAGAAATACATGTCGGATTGTGTGGTGCTCACCAGTCGGGACCAAAGATGAAAATGAAAATCGAATGACTCGGATATTATTGGCCAACAATAATGTCTGACTGCATGGATACAGCGAAAAAATGTCATTAGTGCCAGATACATGGAGTGGTCTTACACCAACCACCGAATGTGTTACACCCAACTATTGCCTCATGATCATTCGAGTGTTGGGATACGGATATAGTGGGTCCGATAGATCCTCCATCTTCTAAAGGACATAGATTCATACTTGCAGCGATAGACTACTTCTCTAAATGGGCAGAGACAGTTCCACTACGAGAGGTTACAGCTCAGCATGTCCTACAGTTCTTCAAAGACCAAGTCGTTTACCGTTTTGGTGTACCACGAAGAATTATCTCTAATAACGGGACAGCTTTCAAGAGGACCAAAATCAACAACTTTGTCAGAAAACGTTAAAGAATTATCTCTGATAACGGGACACCTTTCAAGAGCACAAAAATCAACAATTTCATCAGAAAACACGGAATAGATTGGAGATATGCTTTCAAGAGCACAAAAATCAACAATTTCATCAGAAAACACGGGATAGATTGGAGATACTAGACAGCTTTCAAGAGCACAAAAATCAACAATTTTATCAGAAAACATGGGATAGATTGGAGATACTCAACAATTATTATCCGAAAGCAAATGGGTTAGCTGAAGCCTTCAACAAAACACTTGTACAAATTTTTAGAGCACAAAAATCAACAATTTTATTAGAAAACATGGGATAGATTGGAGATACTCCACAATTTATTATCTAAAAATCAACAATTTCATTAGAAAACATGGGATAGATTGGAGATACTCAACAATTTATTATCCGAAAATCAATAATTTCATCAGAAAACACGGAATAGATTGGAGATACTCTACAATTTATTATCCGAAAGTAAATTGGGTAGCTGAAGCCTTCAATAAACACTTGTACAAATTTTGAAGAAAATACTCAATGAAAATAAGCGTGACTGGCACAATAAACTGTAGCCTTCAACAAAACACTTGTACAAATTTTGAAAAAAATACTCAATGAAAATAAACAAGACTAGCCTTCAACAAAACACTTGTACAAATTTTGAAAAAGAATGAAAATAAACGAGACTGGCACAATAAACTGCTAGAAGCTCTGTGGGCCTACCGAACGACATTTTAGCTGAAGCCTTCAACAAAACACTTGTACAAATTTTGAAGAAAATACTCAATGAAAATAAGTGACTGGCACAATAAATTGTTAGAAGCTCTGTGGGCTTACCGAACGACGTTCAGAACTCCCACCAAGCCTTCAATAAAACACTTGTACAAATTTTGAAAAAGATACTCAATGAAAATAAACGAGGCGGGAGCCTTCAACAAAACACTTGTACAAATTTTGAAAAAAATACTCAATGAAAATAAACAAGACTAGCCTTCAACAAAACACTTGTACAAATTTTGAAAAAGAATGAAAATAAACGAGACTGACACAATAAACTGCTAGAAGCTCTGTGGGCCTACCGAACGACATTCAGAACTCCCACTCAATGTACACCTTACATGCTCGTGTACGAGTCAGAGGCTGTACTACCATTAGAAATACAGACGCCTTCTCTCAGAGTCGCCATTGCAAACCAACTTACAACTGAAGAAAATGTAAAGCTCAGACTTGAAGAACTTAAAAGTCTCAAAGGAAAACGCTTATAAGCACAACAACATCTGGAGCTATACCAAACAAAGATGATACGGCTCATGACAAACTGTTCCGCCCAAGGACATTTAAAATTGGTGACCTGGTCCTTGTTCTCAAAAGACCTATTCTTGCACGTCGCAAGATAGGTGGAAAATTTGAGCCGACTTGGGAAGGACCATTTGTCATTGAAAATGTCTACGCCGGAGGAGCTTACCAACTTATCAATTCTCAAGGAGAAAGGCCTATCCTTCCAATAAATGGACGATACCTAAAGGCCTACTACGCGGCATGACGACGCTTGCCGCTGTTAGTTTGCCACATACATATGAAAATTTTTGTGAACTTCAGATAGTTCCGAGGTTATTTATATGGCCTAAAAAGTCTATGACTAGATAAAAAAAAATTTTTTTAATCAATATCAAAATTTATTGAAAATTCTTAGTATCGCATATTACATCCGTCCTTTTCTACATATATATTAACAAGATAAAATATATGTTAATTGAACTATGTTTTGTTCTGGTTCATAAATAATTCTAGCTCACTGATGTCTCCCTGTTAATTTAAGGAGAAGATGTCAGGACCGCGGCTGATCTTTGCCTTCCAAGACGGTTTAAACCTCGCTTTAAACGAAGAAGATGTACCGTAAGGTGGAATAATCAACTTTGATATGAAATTTGATGATATCAATGTATAAAACAAAAATCCACTAATGGAGGCTGTTGGAGAACAAGAAAAAGAGGGATTGCCCTCATTGCTCAAATTCAGTACCAGGATTCTCTCCTCCTTAAAAGGAAAAGAAATTATTGAAGAACAAGATCCAATGGAAGGGCCAAGCCGCTGTTTGCCTTCCGTGATAGCTACTTCAGCAGGAAATTTGATAGTTCCCGACAATCAAAAAATACCCATCGCCTCATTGTGTAGGACTCAGCGAAGAAATGCTGATCGTAGAAAACAAAGAGCTCTTGCCAAAGCGCAGAAAGAAAAAGCAAAGTTATTTGCGATCCCGGAAGGATACATGTATAATGTCGACATGAGGGAGTCTTCTGACAATCTGTCGTTGACAGAGGATGAAGTATAATCAGTACAGCGTACGAAACCATCATCAGCATGGATTCACTCCAATTCCAGTTCGGTTTGTTCCACTTGTCATTCTGCAACACTTGAACAAGGATATTCTACAGGAGCCTTTGTAGAATGCTCAGGTTGCAATGTCTTACATCTGGGACAATATGGTAATTATGATGATCACTCATCAGCCAATAAATTGATAAGATATGATGATTTGCCAATCGATGATACAAACACAGTTCAACATCATCCATGGGACATTTTTCATGTGCCAACTCAAATTGAGGCGTATAATCCGGTGGAAATAATACCACCATTAACATGGTAACCAATCATTAATAATCGGTTAAATGATGAAGCCCGTTATCCAGCATATCTAGGCAGAGTTGAGCTTGCAAAAATAAATAAAGTTAAATGCAATGTTTTCGAACATTTTGAAATAGTCAATGGAGACCATGTTAACATTCTGGAAGGATTGGAATTATATACAGAGGTCTTTTCTCTTACAGAGCAACAAGAAGTACTTGATTGTGTGTCTGACCTCCGAATCAGAGGCAAAAAAGAACTGCTATCCGAAAGAACGTATTCCGAACCTAAAGAATGGATGAGAGGCAAGGGTCGCATTACAATACAATGAGGCTGCTGTTACAATTATAAGATAGATCGACAAGGAAATCTTCCAGGAATTTTACAACATGAGCAGGTGGAGCCAATGCCACCCATAATAAAATGGATGATCACACGGATGGTCCAATGGGGCATAATTCCAGCAGGTTGCATCCCCAATAGTTGCATAATTAATATCTATGAAGAAGGAGATTGTATCCCTCTGCATATTGACCATCACAATTTTGTTCATCCGTTCTGTACAGTCTCCCTCATATCGGAGAGCAGTGTACTGTTCGGAACAGATATAAAGATAATCGGTCTAGGTGAATTCTGAGGATCTGTCGAAATTTCTTTATCAAGAGGGTCCATTCTAATTCTGAAAGGAAATGGGGCCGATATAGCAAAACATTGCATTCTGGGAGTCCGACACCGTCGAGTGTCGATAACTTTTAGAAGGATGAGTGATGACAAAACTCCATACGGATTTCAGCCAGATCTGGAACTTGAAGAGTTGCAACCATATGAGTTATAAACTCGTTGCACCACTAGACCATCCCAAAACAACAGTTTAGAAGGTCAGCTTGTTTAATAACTCATAACATAGTTTGCGAGAAGATCTTCTATTGGCAGGCATGCAGATGTATAAATATGCGGATAGCGATATGAAGACAGTTTGTTTTGTACTTTATGTTGTGTACTCATAGATGTACTAGTTATGCGTATAACAAAATTTACTTTCCATCTTTGAGATATATACATGATATATTGTAGAAATGACTGTATAAATCAATAATGAGTCACAAACTCTATATGATACTTGCAAATCTTTTTCAAAATAACATAAATTTCTACACATTACGTTTTCTGAAACACAGGGTATTTTAAATTAGTCTGATAACTTTGATTCACTACTTTAAAAAAAAATTAATCCAATAATTTCAATTTTCTCATCGAATTAGTTTGATACTTCTGATTCATAACTTTTCAAAATTGATCTGATAATTTCAATTTTCACATCAAATCAGTGNAAAAAGGATTAGAAAAATCAACATAATCAAACTCTTTTAAAACACCATAAGTCCAATTAGGACTAAAAATTTCGATAAGTGTTCTTAATAACACTAATTTGTCTCCTAAAGGGTCTTCACCAACATAATCTTCAATTTAAAAGACAAATGACATTCACCCTATTCTTAGGGATCATCAAGACATCAATATTCACTGAGCATCAGGATATTCATGATGAATTATTAAGTAACATAATAAAGTTTAAATGAACCCAGTGCCTTTTACCAGACATTAAAGAAGGTTGCATGGACCTGCTCCCTACTCTTAACCTGGTAAATACCTTAGGGATCTATTAAACTTAATATGCTTTACTTAATAATATTATCCTTAAAATTTAAAGAACCCCAATACACAACATAGAGTTAGGAAGGTTTCCAAAACTTTATTTTTCCAGCTCTATATACATAAATGCTCTGACATGCATTTTGAGTTTCAGATGGTGGAATGAGAAGACTCGTCAGGTACACTTCTACAGTTTACAGCATTTTACAGTCCTTCTTATACTTTTCTACTACTTTTCTTTTATGATACTTACTGCATAAAAAACACTTGCATGTTAAAAACAAAACAAAATCAAAAACAAAATTTCAAACAAAAATACCTCACAACATTTCAAAAATATAAGACAACTCAAAACTTAATCACAAACAGCACAAAAAAATATAACTTCAACTAAATTAAAATGTCTCTATTGGAAGATCGGGAACCCTTTCACAAAAAAAAATACACTTCAACTAAATTAAAACGTCTCTATTGGAAGATCGGGAACCTTCGGAGGAGGTAACCTACGATAAATATTGTCTCTATTGGAAAATCGGGAACCCCTCGGAGGAGGTAACCTACGGTTGCTAACGAGGCCATCTCTATTGGAAGATCGGGAACCCTCAACACAAAACTGACACTTCAACTAAATTAAAACGTCTCTATTGGAAGATCGGGAACCTTCGGAGGAGGTAACCTACGATAAATATTCTCTATTGGAAGATCGGGAACCCTCGGAGGAGGTAACCTACGGTTGCTAACGAGGTTTTCCGCTAAATTAAAATGTCCTTATTGGAAGATCGGGAACCCCTCGGAGGAGGTAACCTACGGTTGCTAACGAGGCTTCCCAACTATTAGATGATCGAGAATCCCTCGGAGGAGGTGACCTACGGTTGCTAACGAGGCTTCCCCCTGTCTCTATTGAAAGATCGGGAACCCCTCAGAGGAGGTAACCTACGGTTGCTAACGAGGTTTTCCACGGTCAAGATGAAATTATGGAACTCATTAAGTTGAGTTTAGTAAATTCATTTAGACTAAGTGATTCCAATAAAAAATAGTAGTACCGGGACGAAAATTATGGAACTCATTAAGTTGAGTTTAGTAAATTCATTTGGACTAAGTGATTCCAATAGATTATGGAACTCATTAAGTTGAGTTTAGTAAATTCATTTGGACTAAGTGATTTCAATAGAAAGTGGGAACCCCTCGGAGGAGGTAACCTACGGTTGCTAACGAGGTTTTCCATGGTCTAAATGAATCGAACCCCTCGGAGGAGGTAACCTACGGTTGCTAACGAGGCTTCCCACGGTCTAAATGAAATAATGGAACTCATTAAGTTAAGTTTAGTAAATTCATTTGGACTAAGTGATTCCAATAGAAAATATGGAACTCATTAAGTTGAGTTTAGTAAATTCATTTGGACTAAGTGATTCCAATAGAAAATAGTCACAAACATCACAAAAATACAACTTCAACTAAACTAAAACGTCTCTATTGGAAGATCGGAAACCCTCGGAGGAGGTAACCTACGGTTGCTAACGAGTTTTCCAACGGTCTAAATGAAATTATAGGAATTCATTAAGTAACCTACGGTTGCTAACGAGACTTCCCACGGTTTAAATGAAATTATGGAACTCATTAAGATGGGTTTAGTAAGTTCATTTGGACTAAGTGAATCCAATAGAAAATAGTGGTGCCGGAATGAGGGAGTAACCTACGGTTGCTAACGAGGCTTCCCACGATTTAAATGAAATTATGGAACTCATTAAGATTGCTGGACTAAGTGAATCCAATAGAAAATAGTGGTGCCAGAACGAGGGAACCGTAGGATCCTAACTGACCCCTCGGAGGAGGTAACCTACGGTTGCTAACGAGGCTTCCCACGGTCTAAATGAAATTATTGCAAACATCACACAAAATACAACTTCAACTAAATTAATATGTCTCTATTGGAAGATCGGGAAGAAACATCACATAAAACTACAACTTATTAAAAAGTCTCTATCGGAGATCGGGAATCCCTCGGAGGAGGTAACCTACGGTTGCTAACGAGGCTTCCCACGGTATCGGATGCAAAATTTAATCACAAATATCACCAAAAAATACAATTTTAACTAAATTAAAACGTCTCTATCGGAAGCATCACCAAAAAATACAACTTCAACTAAATTAAAATGTCTCTATTGGAAGATCGGGAATTATCACAAAAAATACACTTCAACTAAATTAAAACGTCTCTATTGGAAGATCGGGAACCTTCGGAGGAGGTAACCTACGATAAATATCCACGGTAAAGATGAAATTATGGAACTCATTAAGTTGAGTTTAGTAAATTCATTTAGACTAAGTGATTCCAATAAAAAATAGTAGTACCGGGACGAAAATTATGGAACTCATTAAGTTGAGTTTAGTAAATTCATTTGGACTAAGTGATTCCAATAGATTATGGAACTCATTAAGTTGAGTTTAGTAAATTCATTTGGACTAAGTGATTTCAATAGAAAGTATATGGAACTCATTAAGTTGAGTTTAGTAAATTCATTTGGACTAAGTGATTCCAATAAAAAAAATAATGTTGTCGGGACAACGGAACCGTGGGATCTTGACCAGTGTCGCTTTGATCCACTTTAATATGCCCATAATAAAATTTAAAGAACTTTCACCATAGGGTCACCTAATTTTACATTATAACCAAATGACTTAGAAAACTTAAACTTTGTTGCAACGAGGAGCTTGGAGCTTACATGGTGGGCAGCCCGACCATCTTCAACAGTAGAAGGATCTACACTAATACATTCCTTCCTTAGCTTTAAAACATCAAAGCCATAAGAATTCGAGGTTGTTTGCCTAGTGCAACATAAATCCTCAAACATTTTTTTAGGCCTTTGTACAACCATATTGCATAATCTAAGCCCTAACCCGCCTTAGGATTCCGAGGTTGTCATTTGTCATGACCTAAATCCTCACATCTTCAAGGTTATTTGTGCTAATTGCTTCACACAAATGTAAATCCTAAT
>JXCR01143101.1:0-37464 GCA_002079205.1 Phalaenopsis hybrid cultivar | reverse complement strand
GAGGTTGTCATTTGTCATGACCTAAATCCTCACATCTTCAAGGTTATTTGTGCTAATTGCTTTACACAAATAATCCGAGGTTGTCATTCGTCATGACCTAAATCCTCACATCTTCAAGTTATTGTGCTGATTGCTTCACACAAATGTAAATCTATAAATAAAAATTGCAGGATGAAACACTAAATGATTTCTCCTAAATTGAAGCCAAATAATAGGATAGCTTAGGAAGTCACCGAAGTTCTACTTCGGATCTGTGACATCCTCTAGTGTTTCCTTCTTTGGACTCCAAAACAAAATGTTCCAAATTTGAACCAATCCCACTTCTTAGTCCGATATCTTTGAAATGTCCTTACATTTAAACTCCTTGAAGATAATTTTTCTTGACTTTTATCGAGAGTACTCTTAGGTAACTTCAGTTATTTAAGATGTAATTAATTATAGGGGCTTGCCCTTAAAGGAAGCTTTTCCCGAACCCAGCATAATATAAGACCTATTTANAGCTTGGGAAGTCACCGAAGTTCTCCTTCGGATCCGTGACATCCTCTAGTGTTTCCTCCTTTGTTCTCCAAAACAAAATGTTCCAAATTTCAGCCAATCCCCTTCACACTTCTTAGTTTGATATCTTTGAAATGTCCTTATCATTTGAACTCCTTGAAGGTAATTTTTCTTGATTTTTATTGAGAGTATTCTTAGGTAACTTCAGTAATCTATGATGTAATTAACTATAGGGGCTTGCCCTTATAGGAAGCTTTTCCCGAACCCAGCATAATATAAACCCTATTTAATTCCTTATATTAAATAGGGGAACTTGTCGGCCAATACATTGGTTTCGCACACCAAACGGATGCCATAACTTTCTTTAGTTTATTTGATCACGGCCAATACATTGGTTTCGCAGACCAAACGGATGTCATAACTTTCTTTAGTTTATTTGACCGAGCCTCACCCTCAACTCTTGTGTTCATCTTTCGGGATAGATACAGGATTTGAGGTAAAGCGCTCTTTCATCTGAAATTATGGGGTCAGTTTGATTTCATCTTTTTCAAAACTAAATTTTTTTAAAACGTCCTTCCAAAGCAGGCAACGAGATTTCAATTCTGATGACCGATAGCTTCTTACGGGCAAACCCCACACCAAAAATAGTGCCGACAAAGCCAAAACCACATAAAATCCCCATTCCACAAAGCCTCTACCATAGCTCTAGACCAACACCCAAATCTGGCCGTGATTGAATTCTCACTTAGGCCTTACACCAAGACCAGGGACTCAATCCTTAGCTTCCTTGGATATCAACGAATGTGCGGAACCCCTCTGATCGAAGCTTCACTTCTCAGAGCAAAGGTATAAAACCTCACCTCATCCCGAGCCTATTTTTATTCTCAATTTAATTAGGCTTAATTTAATTGCATGATTACCGTATGAATTTTTTCGTCTCACTTTGACGAGTCCATAGGAACAAACCCGAGGTGATTTGTTTGAGTCTAGGCAAATATCTTAGGGTTTTAGTGTGGACGGTCACGAGATCATTCTATCGGAGATGATGACAGGGAGTCGTTCAATCGAGTGTGTATCAAACAGATGGAGGAGATCGAGCCGGACGATGCTTCCAGACATAAACCGCGGGCCAAGTCAGTAGCTACGTGGATGGTGGCATCCAACCACATCACGCCACGTATGCCTTCGGAGCTACCTAGGATCTAGTCAGCACGCGCGATTTAAATAGATAAATAGGGATTTTTTTTTATTTATTTAAATACCTTTAACTTAGAAACTTCATAACTTTGTGTAGAAAAATAAAAAATAAAATAAAAATACCCTCTTGCTCAGTGAACAGAGGAGAATAATGTGGAATAAATTTCAAGACCATTTTATGTATATTTTATTTTTAATTAATTAAACACTGTTTTGAATCATTTGATTCACCATGCATATTGGCACATCACCTTAGCTTGAAATTTTGGCATGTTGCAACCTCTGTCAAGGGAGATATCCTCTGATTTTTCCAAAGTCAGAGGAGGTTCCTATATAGAGATCCATAGTTTTCAATTTATTTCACATTATTTCTTTAAAATAATCATGAAAATTATCATATTGATTAGAAAATCCTAAAAAAATTTTGGAAGGTCCACTATGACTAGAGAAACCTTTGGAAATAATTTCATGGGTCAATTCATTTAAAATACCCTAAAATTTTACAAACACCAAATCACTATGTTAACTAATTTTAGAAAATATAATCATTTAAATAACTTGATTTTTTATCTCCACTGTGGTTTATGATCCAGAGAACTCATCATAAAAATTTCAAAATATTTTGAGTTCATTTGACAACTTAAATTGATTTTTAAAGATAAATATCACTTTTGACACTTAATGATTTTTAAAAATTAAAATAAAACTCAAAAAAATATGAAACTTAGTTTTTTGAGTTCTCTGTGATCAAGGATATTTTATAAAAATACAATTATATTTAAAATAAAAAACTTGATTTTTAGCCTATTTTAAATATTTAAATAATTAAAAATTGATAAAAACCACAAAGAGAATAAAACTCATGGAAATGTTCTAAATTGCTTCCTAATCACATAGAAATAATTAGAATATTTTTCCTGATTTTCTAAATAAAGATATTGAATTTCAAAGTTTAAAATAATTTTTGAAGGCTAACAATGAGGTTTCACTAAAATAATTCCAATAAATCAAAGAAAAATTATAAAATTATAAAATTTGCTCCTCTGAGTCCTCTGACCTTAGGGAGATTTTTCAAAAAATCAAAACTTAATTATCACCACTAAAATTTTTTATTTGTATTAAATAACTGAGAACTTCAAATAATTATAATAACACAGAGAATTCAAAAAATCATGAAATTTGGTTCAAAGGTTTACCTGGTCCAGGTCTACCTCCAATAAGAATTTCAAGGGATTAGAATTTACCTTGGTCAAGTAAGGAATTTTCTTTAAAAAATCACGTTTAGCGTTAAAATAATTATATAAATTCAGTTAAATTTTGAGGAATTTTCTTTGAAAAATCCTGTTTTTGCATGAAAATAATTATATAAAATAAATTAAATTTTGAGCTTTGAAAAATCCTATTTTTGCTTGAAAATAATTATATAAATTAAATTAAATTTTGAAAGGAATTTTCTTTGAAAAATCCTGTTTTTGCATGAAAATAATTATATAAAATAAATTAAATTTTGAGAAATTATCCTATTTTTGCATAAAATTAATTATATAAATTAAATTAAATTTTGAAAAATCACATTTTCTTTTTTTGCATTAAAAAAATTATATAAATTAAATTAAATTTTGAAAGATCACATTTTCTCCTCTATCTTAATTGACCCATGAATGAGGTAGGATAAAAATTTCAAAGTCATTTGAATTGAATTTGATTGCATGAAAATAATTATATAGATTAAATTAAATTTTAAAAAATCACATTTTCTTCTCTGATGTCTTAGACTCATGAATGAGGTAGGATAAAAATTTCAAAGTCATTTGAATTGAATTTGACAAATTATGTGGTGTTAGAGCCTTAAGGCAAATGTGTAATTTTGGAAATTTAGCCTTAATTAACATTTAGACTTAAGTCAAGGAGGGGAATGTGTAACCTTTGACCCATGAATGAGGATGCATGAAACAAAAGGGTCAATTGGTAGAAACCAATCTCACTTTCTTAATTAAGTTAATAAATTTCTAAATCATTAAAAATTTAGAAGTTTATTAAAATGAAATGATCCTGGACTTAGGGGTATGAATTTTGAAGTCAATAATTAATCAATTTAATACCCCTTTATTGATGATCCTGGACTTAGGGGTATGACTTTTGAAGTCAATAACTAATCAATTTAATACCCCTATCTTGATCCTGGACTTGGGGTATGACTTTTGAAGCCAATAATTAATCAATTTAATACCCCTATTTTGATTTTCAAATAAAATCCAAGTGGGGTATGACTTTTGAAGCCAATAATTAATCAATTTAATACCCCTATCTTGAAAAAAGATAAGTTAATAAATTTCTAAATTATTAAAATTTGGAAGTTTATTGAAATTAAATGATCTAGATAAGTTAATACATTTTAATTATTAAAATTTGGAAGCTTATTAAAATTAAAATGAGTCCAAATTAAGATTAATAAATTTCTAAATTATTAAAATTTGAAAGTTTATCAAAATTAAATGATCCTCGATAAGTTAATAAATTTCTAAATTATTAAAATTTGGAAGTTTATTAAAATTAAACGATCCTGGACTGGGGTATGACTTTTGAAGCCAATAATTAATCAATTTAATACCCCTATTTTGATTTTCAAATAAAATCCAAGTGGGGTATGAATTTTGAAGTCAATAATTAATCAATTTAATACCCCTATCTTGATTTTCAAATAGAATCTTATGACTTTTGAAGTCAATAATTAATCAATTTAATACCCCTATCTTGAATTTCAAATAAAATCCTTAATAAATTTCTAAATCATTAAAAATTTGGATGTTTATTAAAATTAAATGATCCTGGACTTCGGGGTATGAATTTTAAAGTTATTAATTTATTAGTTTAATACCCCTATTTTGATTTTCAAATAAAATCCAAATCATGAATCATGACCACTTAAGGTTTAACCATTTTCGAAACTAATTAAGACACTCACCTAGGTCTTAAGGGCTTAGTGGTGACTTAGGCCAAATCAAGATTGACTAGATGAGGATTAGAGAAACAAACATAATTAAATCAAACATCCTTGAAACACCACTAAGCCCAAATAGGATTAAAAATTTGGCTAAGTGTTCAAATTACACTATCTTCCCCTTCAAGGGAATTCACTCACATAATTTTCAAATTAAATGATAAATGATAATTACCCCTTTCTTAGGGATAATTAAGACTTCAATGTTCACTGAGCATTAAGGGTATTTATAGGATGAATTATTAAGCACATAATAAGTTTAAACAAAACTCGAGATTTTCCACAAGACAGCGAGAAAGTAGCATGGACCTCTAAACATAATATATCTTGCTTGATAAAGTCATCCTTAATTAAAATTCTAAGGACCCGCCAGGATATGACATAGGGTTAGGAAAATTATCAGAACTCTACTTTTCCATCTCTTCATAAATGCCCTCACATGCATTTTTAAGTTTCGGGTGCTAACGAGGCTTCCCATGGTTTAAAATAAATGATGGAACTCATTAAGTTGAGTTTAGTAATTTATTTGGACTAAGTGAATCCAATAGAAAATAGTGGTGCCAAAATGAGGGAACGGTAGGATCCTAACTGGTGTCGATCTAATCAACTTTAAGATGCCCCCTATAAAATTTAAAGAACTTCAACCATAGGGCCACTTGATTTGACATTATAACTTGACACACTAGATAACTCAAACTCGTCGCGGCAAGGAGCTTAGAGCTAGCATGATGGGCAACAAACCTGTCTTCTCTAGCTAAACTAGCTAAACCAGCTAAAGCCATAGGACTTCAAGGTTGCTTGCTTATGCAACGTAAATCCTTACCTTATCTTTAGGCTTTTGTATAGCCCTGCTATATAATATAAGCCCTAACTCATCTTAGAATTTTGATGTTGTCATTTGTCACGACCTAAATCCTCATATCTTCCAGGCTATTTGTGTGATCGTTTCACACGAATGTAAACCCTAACTAAAATAATTGGCAGGATGAAACGCCTAAATATTTCTCCTTAAAACTGAAGCCAAACATTATGATAGCTTGGAAAGTCACCGGGGTTCTCCTCTGGATCCATGACATCCCCTAATTCTTCCTCCTTTGTACTCTACAATAAAATGTTCCAGATTTGAACCAATCCCCTTTCACACCTCTACGTCTGATTTCGTTGAAGAGTCCTACCCTTTTAAATTCCTTGAAGATAATATTTCTTGATTTTTATTGAGAGTCTTCTTAGGTGAATTTGGTCATTTAAGATGTAATTAACTATAGGGGCTTGCCCTTAAAGGAAGCATGTCCAAACCCAACTAAATATAAACCCTGTTTAATCCTTTTTATTAAATAAGGGAACTTGTCGGCAAATACAAAGGTTTCGCAGACCAAACGAACATCATACTTTCCTTAGATTATTTGATCGAGCCTCATCCTCAAGTCTTGTTTTTATCCTTCAGGATAGATACAGGATTTGAGGTACAGTGCTCTTTCATTTTAAACTATTAAAAATATGGGGTCAGTTTGATTTCATACTTCAACGTCCTTCCGAAGCGGGTGACGGGATTTCGATTCCGGTGACCGACAGCTTTTTACGGGCAACTCCCCTCCAACCCTGAAATAATGCCGACAAAGCCCAGACTTCTGAAAACACACCCGTTGAGGAGGAGCCTCATCAAATTGAAGAGGTGTTACCATAAATTTATCCACTCCTACGAGGGAGTAGATTCCATCCTCTAATGGATATTGATGGATATGAGAGTATCCGGAAGATTGTTGTCGCATTATCATACATCCGTGGGCACAGTGAGGAGGAACGGATGCTCATTCCTACCACTCGAGTTAGCACAGTTTTCAGAAGAATTGCTACCAAGGAAGGATGTTCTGTTAGTGAATTACTTAAGCAAGTGGGACATGTGATTTCCCCTCGTATAAAAAAAGAAATTTTGAAGGATGTTAAGTCCGTTAGAAAGTCTCACAAGTCGACTGAAAAGTCATCTACACGTATTCCCGTCTGGTTCCGTTTAGGGAGCCGAGTTGATACTGCTATAGTCACCACTGATCATACCACCACCAAGACCACAGGTCGTTGACCGGTTAAGTCGAGACTGGCTCCAAAAATCTTACCCGTCATTCCTGCAATCCCAGAGATAAAGACAAAGTGATTTCCTGACACTGTAGCCGATCTACACCACGGGGAGGATACCTTCCCTCGACATACTGATGTTTCTACTAAGACGACCCATCTCGAGACATTATCATAAAAAAAGAAGAGGTTGTGGGTACCAAGGTTGCTGCAGAGATACAGTTCAGTGAGCTTACAGGACATGAAGTAAAACTAGTGCCTGAAATATCTGACATCGTCATGACAATAGCCAGCGAGATGGAGGAACAAGTTAGGGATGTCCATCAGGGTCCTCTAGATCTTAAAGCAATCAATGAATCGATAATTGAGGAGAAAGTTGAGAAACTCGGGATTGAAATTTCCGAGTTAGCTCGAGAGCACAGGATTTCCGTCAATAGTGATTTTCTGAGTTAGCTCGAGAGCATGGAGTTTCCGTCAATAGTGACAATGAAGATTTTGATTATAATGATTACTTGGAGGAGGATTTCATGGATGTCCATGTGATCGAAACCAGAGCTACCACATCTACGTGTGAGGCTCAACCTCACACCGAAGAGAACACCGTAGATGAGCTACGTAGGGTTATCCTCCTAAGGGATGAGCAAGTTAGCCTACTGGAGAAAAGAATAGAAGAGATGACTGCAGCTATGACCGACATGAACACCATTCTGGGGCAATCACAAGCACCGCAATTGGCTTCTCCAAAGATTAATTAGCCAGAAACCGTACAAATTATAGATGAAAGAAGAGAGGCAACATCAGTAAACAAAGATGAACAATCGAAGAAAGATTCTCCATCACGTGCCATGCCAGAAAAAGATCTCAAGCAAATGGTTGAACAAGTGTGGGATGCCTTCGCCCAATCTAAGGGCGGTGCATCAGTTGTAAAGGGTAGACCTTACCTAGAGGAGTTCGATGCCATACCTTTCCTCAAGGGTTTTGTGGCCCAAAACTTGAAGATATTCGATGGGACTGGAAATCACAGACAGCACATTGCACATTTCCGAGCCAATTATGGCAACATAGGGAATAATGGGCTCTACCCTGCCAGCAATTTGTCAGCAGCATGTTAGGGATTGCTTTTGACTGGTACGCTGACCTGCCCAATGGGTCAATTAAAACTTTTTCTGAGTTGGAATAGTTGTTTATGAAAATATTTGTCAGGGTGCATCATCATGTGTCTATTAGAGAGCTCATGATGGAGAAGCAGAAGCCCAACGAAACCTTGGCAGACTATATTTTGAGGTGGAGAAATCTTAGCATGAAATGTGAACCTCAGCAACAGGAACATCAAGTGATTGAGATTCTACTCAAAAGCATTCATGGGCTAGTAGATTTCATGCTTAAGGGACTCATCATCAAATCCTTTACATACTCAAAAGCATTCATGGGTTAGTAGCTTTCATGCTTAAGGGACTCACCATCAAATCCTTCGAGAAGCTACTCAGTAAAGCTAGCAGTCTTCAAGAAGAAATGAAGCACATGGAGCCACATGAAAAGGCTAAGGTGACTAGGGTGTTCGAAAAGAAATCAGGTGTAGTCGCAACTGTCGACAAAAGAAAGCAGCCAATAAGAGATATGCAGAAGAGCATCACCAGTCTTCGTCACAGTACTCTCAAAAATAGAGCAGTCAATCCAAACAAAGGCCGCCTCAAGAAGGATCACCTTAAACAACTGTTAGAGCGACAGAAAGTTGTGTATTCCTTCAAGGATGAAGCTGTATCTAAGATATTCAAAAGCTTGATGAAGAAACCAGAATTTAAACTACCTGATCTAAAGAAACCCAAAGAGGTGGATAAGAAGAATGAACCAAATTATTGCCCATACCACTGGTTTCTTGGGCACACTATAGACAAGTGTTTCATCTTTAAGGACTGGTTCGAGAAGAACCTCAAAGAAGAGAACATTACAATCCCGAAAAAAAATATTTAAAAGAACCTAAAAAAGGTTCCATAAATATGATTTCAGCTGAGTCAATCTCCTCAATTGATCTGTATGCTGGAGTGGATGGATGAAGTACAACTTGGGATGAACACAAGAGGGTCCTTAATCACATACAAAATTCATCAAAACAAGCTTCTACAAATACTGAAGAAAGATGGAATGAGGTCTGAAGCAGATCATCCAAGAAGATACTGAACAAGATACAATCTGCATCAAAATAAGCCTCCTTTCAGAGTTTGCAACATATCAAGCCCGAGATGAAGGTTTTGCCAGAAAATTCGTCATCGTCAAGGACACAGAACAAGAAGAAGAAAAGCTTCACTGCTAAGATTGATAGCATGGGGGGTAGGATAGGGACTACCTCTACTAGGCTGGTTGTCTCAGATTTGGGGAAGAAAATCCTCGAACCCTTGACTTTGTATGATTATCTTTTTATCCCTCCGAGGTCTTATGAATATAATGATTGTGATTTCGGCTATGTTTTGACTGTTTCTGGTGATAACGTAACTGATTATGATCGATCTAGCTTCGTTCTCAATCCCCAAAATGATTCTTAAATCGTACTCAAGTCTGATGAACTCGTTGTCAAGGCCAAAGAAGAACTCAATGATATCGCTTATGACAACACCGATAACGAAGATCCAACTCTTGAGCATCATGGTACACCGCTTGCCATCAGCTTAGATCTTTCTGATGGAGAGGAGGAGACACCGGAATATTCAATAATGATATCTCTAGAAGAAGAAGTCACAGAGGTTAACTTAAGGAGCAAAAAAGTGTTACCACCAAGAACAGCTCCAACAGACAATGGAAAACAGATAATGACTTGAGAAGAGATACCCTCACCTCCGCCAGTGGAGGAACCACATAATCAAGATAAAATCAGAGGATCATGCAAAGTATACTACAATGTGCTAGCTCATCTTAGGAAGTTTCCTGCCTGACTAAGCATCTACGACGCTTTCATCCTGTCAAAGAAGATGAGAGAATCTCTGGTTACAGCTTTGTTTGATCCAAATATTTGCTTAGCTCAGTTGGCTAACACATCCTCAGATGAAGTTTGCTCGTTGAGAGAACAGTCAGGGGTAACCTTCACAGATGAAGACTTGCTGCTCGATGCCACCGACCACAACCGTCCGCTCTACATCTCCGTCAACATCGGCAAATTTATGTTGTTCAGAGTATTAGTGGATTCTGGGGCATCTCTTAACTTGATGAGCTTACGGACATTGACATATTTGGATATTGAAGGTCAAGAGCTTATGACCGATAAAATAATGTTAAGAGGATTCAACTAAAAGGGAGAAAGAGCCCTTGGACCAATTACATTACTTACGAAGGTTGAAGAACTTGTAATAACCGCTAAATTTCATATCATCAATGTCGAGACCTCTTTTAACGCTCTTTTGGGTCGATCATGGATTCATGAGAATCATCTCTACATCGTGCATCAAATACCACAAAGATGGTCAAGAAAATTGCATCAAGGGAGACCTACAACCATTTTCAATACATGAAGTTGGTATCCACGAACATGCTTCCTACTACGCGCCTCCAAAGAAGACTGTCTTCTCGTGCGAGATTTTGACAAATAAAAATGAAGATTTAAAAGAATCACAAAGAGGAGGCTAAATAAATCCACTTCAACAACCTTCTATCACTCTCTTACAATGAGTTGGTGAAGGTTCTTCTAGTTTACACACCCGAGGTCAAGGTCGGGGACGCGAAGGAGGAAAGATCAATTTAATTGTTGAACGAACAAGACCAATTATCAACATTGGTGATGAAGACAGTTTTGAAGATGAGATAATAACGACAAGGTAGAAGAGACCTCAGTACGAGATATCTCTAGAAGATACAGAGAAGAATTAATATGAAACAATGTATGATCGGATAAACCACTATGTGAATACTACGACCCTTACTCTGATTCTCCCTCAAAAGGTCGAGAGTTTAGAGGTTAAGGAAGTTTGTAGTATTGGTTCAAAGCCGATCAAATTTTACCGTTCTTCTACCTCTACTGAGCGTGAAAAACATGTAAATTTGGATGTTGATTCTAATGAATTAATGGAATTGGCTTTTGGTTATTTTTCACCTTGTGTTCAAAAGTTAATTCAACTAGGACACTTACCAAAACAAATGCCAAAAGATAAATTTCAACTTTTTGAAAGACTATGGAATGCTAAAAGTCAAACTCCCAATCCAAAAGAAGGTCTCGGATGTGGTACAGTTGGACCAATCGATGATTCTGAATTTTGCATGGTTGTTACTAGTGAGTCAGAAGAGAATTGTCTCGATATAGAGGATGACTCTACTGATCAACCAATAGAAGATGCTTTGCCAAAATTTGAGGAAGAAATTAAATCTACTGTGGATGAATTGAAAGAGATTAATCTCGAGACTGAAGAACGACCTCGACCTACATTTATAAGTTCTCTACTTGAAGACAAAGAATCTGCAGAATTGGTCAAACTATTAACAAAATTCAAAGATTGCTTCGCATGGAGCTACGATGAAATGTCATGACTGTCAACAGAGGTTGCAGTCCATAAACTTGGGGTTGACAAGAATATAACCCCAATAAAATAGCCCAGGAGAATGCGCCTCGAAATAGAGCAACAAGTCATCGCCGAAGTGATGAAAATTAATAGACGCCAACTTTATGAAAGAGGAGCAGTACCCCATATGGTTGGCTCATATTGTACTTGTTAAGAAGAAAAAAGGGTAGATCCGTGTTTGTGTTGACTTTAGGGATTTAAATAAAGCATGTCCAAAAGATGAGTTTCCACTACCCATACCAGAGATGATGGTGGATATCACTTCAACACATAAAATTTTCTCCTTCATGGACGGATCGTCGGGATATAACCAAATCAAGATGGCTCCCGAGGATGCAGTGCTTACAGCTTTCAAAACACCGATTGGAATTTTCTGCTACACAGTGATGTCGTTCGGCTTAAAGAACGTCGGAGCAACATATCAGCGTGCAATGACGAAGATTTTTGACGACCTCATTCACAGTCAAGTAGAATGCTACATGGATGATTTGGTCATCAAAAGTAAACCAAAAATAGACCATTTGTATAATTTGAGGATTGTGTTTGAACAGTTACAATGATATGACCTTAAAATGAATACCTTAAAGTGCGCCTTTGGCGTAACCTCTAGAAAATTTCTAGGATTTTTGTCTGTCATCGGGGAATCGAGATTGACCTGGATAAGATTAAAGCTATCTTGGAAATGCCTCCCCCCTAAAACGTTGAAATAGCTATGTAGCAGTATTCCTTCCAGGGGAAGTTGGCATATCTGAGACGCTTTATTTCTAATCTCTCAGGTAGGTGTGAGCCTTTCTCGGCATTAATTAAAAAGGATGACAAATTTATTTGGGAAGAGAAATGTCAGCGGGCCTTTGAGGATGTTAAACAATATTTAATGACACCTCTTGTCTTAGCAGCCTCTATCCCAGGGAAACCTTTGATACTTTAGACCACAGCTTTATATGACTCTCTCAGAGCCCTCTTAGCCCAAGTCAATGATGAGGGTAAAGAAAATGCACTTTACTAGTTGAGTCGTCGTCTAAAACTGACGGAGATAAGGTATCCACCTATTGAGAAGCATTGTCTGACATTAATTTTTGCCGCCCAAAAGCTTAGACATTACATGCTTTCTCATAAGATTACCCTAATCTCGAAGGTTAATCCATTGCAATATCTGATGACCCCACCAACACTCTCCAGACGTTTAGCAAGATGGTCAATGATCTTATTGCAATTTGATATAACTTTTGTTCCCCTTCATGCTATCAAGGGACAAATACTAGCAGACTTTCTCGCTGCAACCCACTGCCAGCTGGGTCCTCTCTCAACGACGAGTTACCAGACGAGCAAATACTACAAATGGAATTTTCTAGTGCACAGTGTTGGGAAATGTACTTCGATGGTGCTTCGTCAGCCAGGAAAGACAAGGCATCAGGCACAGTTATACTAGGCAAAGCAATGATTGGTTTGATATTTATCACACCAGACAAGTGTATGTTAAGGTTCTCATACTACCTGACAGAGCCGTGCACCAACAATGAAGCAGAATATGAAGCTTTAATCATCAGATTGGAGATGGCAATCTCAATGGATATAACAAACATTGTCATCTATGGTGACTCTCAACTTGTCATCTAGCAGGTCCAAGGACAATACAAAATTCTAAGACCAATACTAGCAGAGTACCATCAGTACACATTGAAGCTCTTGGAGCAGATTCCTGTGGCAACTTGCTACCGGATTCCTCAGTGAGATAATGCTCATGCCAACGCTCTAGCAAAACTTGTTAAGGAAATGACATGTCCCACGGAGGATTCCATCGAAGTCACGGTGCAAGGAAGACGAGTCCTGTCTCGAAATGACTTTGAAACTCTACAAAAGCTTGGAAAAGAGGAAACAATAAATACAATTGCGGACACAAACGAAGATTGGCGTAAGACATTAATAAAATATTTGCATACTGGAAAGCTGCCTGAAGACAGGTTTGAGGCACACCACATCACAAGAAGGGCTGTCATACGCTCTGGTGGGAAATGTTCTCTACAGAAGATCATTCGACCAAATGTGGCTACGGTGTTTGAGCAGAGACGAGACACAAAATATTGTCAAAGAAGTACATGTCGGATTGTGTGGCGCTCACCAGTCAGGGCCGAAAATGAAAATAAAGATCAAAAGACTCGGGTATTGTTGGTCAGCAATGATGTCTGATTGCATGGATACAGCTAGAAAATGTCACCAATACCAAGTGCATGGGGTGGCCTTACACCAGCCTCCGAATGTGTTGCACCCAACTGTTGCCTCGTGGTCATTCGAGTGTTGGGGCACAGACATAATAGGTCCGATAGACCCTCCATCCTCCAATGGACACAGGTTTATACTTGCCGCTACAGACTACTTCTCTAAAAGATAATATCCTCATTGAAAAGTTCTACCAAGAAAGAAGCCGAAACCCCATAAAATCCCCATTCCACGAGGCTCTCCCATAGCTCTAGACTAACACCCAAATTTGGCCGTGATCGAATTCATACTTAGGCCTCACACCGCAGCAAGAGGCTTAATCCCTAGCATCCCTAACAAACGTGTCAAGACCCTCTGATTGAAGCTTCACTTCTCAGAGCAAATGTATAAAACCTCTCCCCCTCCCGAGCCTATTTTGATTCTACATTTGGTTAGACTTAATTTAATTGCATGATTACCGTATGGATTATGTTCGTCTCACTTAGACGAGTTCATAGGATCAAACCCGAAGTGATTTGGTTGAGTCTAGGCTGAGATCTTATCACAAGTATGAAGCCTTCAACAAGACACTGACAATGATTTTAAAGAAAACACTGGATGAAAATAAAAAGGATTGGCACAACAAACTATTAGAAGCCTTGAGGGCCTACCGAACGACTTTCAGGACCCCCACTCATTGTACACCTTATATGCTCGTGTATGGGTTCGAGGTCGTGCTACCGCTAGAAATCCAAACACCATCTCTCAGAGTCGTCGTTGCCATCCAACCCACAATGAAAGAAAGCCCAAAACTCAGACTTGAAGAATTGGAGAGCCTCGAGGGAAAACGATTAGAAGCCCAACAACATTTAGGGCTCTATTAGGCAAAGATGGTACAAGCCCATAACAAATTGGTCCGCCCAAGGACATTCAAAGTTGGTGACCTCATACTTGTGCTCAAAAGGCCTATTCTTGCATGCCGCAAAATAGGTAAAAAATTTGAGCTAACTTGGGAGGGACCATTTGTCGTTGAGAAGGTCTATATATGAGGAGGAGCTTACCAGTTAGTGGACTTCCCGAGCGAACGACCCATGTTACCAACAAATGGACGATATATGAAAACTTATTACGCAACCTGACGTCGCTTGTCTCTGCTTGCTTTGAAACTTTTGAAACTTTCATTGTTTTAGAGTTATCTATGTGGCCAAATGTCTATGACCGGGTCTAAATTTTCTAATTAAGCTCAATCTAATGGAAATTTTGAGAAAGAAATTTTAAACTTCAAATTTTCTTCTTTTCACTTTTGATTATAATGTTCCACTAAATTTAACAAAACTCATACATAAAATAAACAATTCATTTCACCAAAACAAACTAAAGTTTTCTTTAATAAATACTTTATTTTGTTCTTGTTAATGACAAGTTTTGGTCCACTGACATTTTTTCTATCGACTGCAGAAAAATGTCCGGACAGAGGCTGATCTTTGCTTTCCAGGATGGCTGGAGCCTCACACTAAATGAGGAAATGACGTCGTAGGGCAGTACCATAGAATTCAACATGGATTTTAACCAGGTTGACATGGACTACGAAGGTCCTCTCATGGATGTAGTTAGCTACAAAGAGAAAGAGGGATTGCCTACACAACTGAGAGTGACCGCTAAAGATAATGTATCACGTAAAGGCAAGAACGTGATAGCAGTGCAAGATCCAATGGAAGGGCCCAGCCGTCTGCCTTTCATGGTAGCTACACCTGCTGGAGGCTTAATAGCTGCCAATAATGAATGACTGCCAAGTACTTCGCTTCACAGAATGCAACGCAGAAACGCCAGCCGCAAAAAGTAGAGAGCTTTTCTACGACAAGAACACAGACGTCAAAGAGAGACAAACAACTTGCTCACCCTATTCTTGAGGGGCACATCTATGATCCAGACCTGAAAGAAACTTCTGTTAGTCTACCCACCATGGATGAAGAACCAAGGTTTGTGACAGAGTCAGACACACTTTCAGTTTTAGATGTTTTGTGCAAGGGTTGCCCGATGTGCAACGTTGAAATACCGGTCGGGACATCATTCATGGGCGCGTTGGTAGAATTCTTGGATTGCAATGTTCTACATTTAAAATGCTTCATTACATTGGAAGAGTACACCTCAAGCACCAATGGATCTCAGATTTCAGATTTTATGATGGATGAACCATATGTCACATTGGGGACGGATTAGGATGTACCGTGGAGCCCAGGGTTGTACATCCCGCTACAGGCTGAGTCTCATGCTCTAGATCAACCAGCGCCAGTTTGGGTTCCCGCCAATGCTCGAAGGAAGGAACGCCTGTGAGAGCTGAAACCCCTGGTATGATAGAATACTACAAGATAATTAAAGTAAATAAAAGAGAATTTGAGTTTTATGAAGAAGTTCAGGGAAAGTTCACCAATATACTAGAAGGCCTGGAACTGTACACCAGGGTTTTCTCCAAAAATGATGAAAGAAGCATTCTGGACTGTATCTTTGATTTAAGAGATAGAAGCTGAGCGGTCCTTCTCATGGTAATGACATATTCCAAGCCAAAGAAATGGATGAGAGGAAAGGTAAGAATGACCATCTAGTGTGGCTGTTGTTATAACTTCACGAACGACAGACAAGGGAATCCACCTGGGATCCTCAGACATGATCAAGTAGATCCACTACCACCAATGATAAAGTGGATGATTAAGAGAATGGTCAAACAGAATATTTTGTTTGCTACCTGCATTCCCAAAAGTTGTATTATCAAAATTGATTGCATTTCCCCACACATTGATCATCATGATTTCGTGAGGCCCTTCTGCACGGTCTCATATCTGAGTAAGAGCAATATTTTATTTTGGAAAAAAATCAATATCGTCGGCTCTGATGAATTCAGAGGTGTTGTGGAAATTCCTTTACGAGTCGGTTCAATGCTTGTTCTTAAAGGCAACAGTGCAGACGTTGCCAAACATTGCATTCGAGGGGTACGACACCGTAGGGTGTCTGTGACTTTCCGTAGGATGGATGACAGCAAAATACCATATAGATTTCAGTCAGACCTAGAACTGGAAGAACTGCTGCCATACGAGCTATGAGAGGGTTGTACCTCTAAGTACATGTGAAGGGAACTCTTATCCTAGAGCATGACTTAGAAGGTCTGCTTGATCATGAGCTCGTCATATCTAATACAGATGGTCAGAGGGTTCACTTTTTCTTTTTAGCAACATGATATGTATCTGATATATTCAGTCTGCAATGTATTCATAGCATGAGATGTTCTAAATGTACTTTGACATGGACTATATATTGTACCTTTGTAGGCGTTAGCCTATGTTCGATCTGAGACATCTTTATTGGAGTAGATTAATAGAAATTTCTCTTAGAAATGTGTGTTTTTATCAGTTGCCTTTTTGTTTTATGGATGAAAGCCACAAACCACATGTTGGATCAGAATTTCAATGAACAAAGAACGAAACAACAAATCTTTAACAATAAAAAATTTAAATAAAAAAAATCACCAACGAATAAACAACATAACAAATTTCTTTTGAAAATCAACCAATTAAAATTAAAACTTTAAAGACTTATTTTGGAAAATTAAATGTGATAAAAATCTGTTGAGTGGATTCTCTCATTTCCAGAGTTTCTTGCTCTTTGTGTGCGCAGCACAACCATCTTTATCTGCATTAACTCTCTTCACATCCCTGCGGAATTTTGCATTCTGCATAAAACCCCACAAAGCTCTACCAATCTTCTTCAACAAAATCAACCTTTCCACATGACACACTTTTGCAAATTCAACACCACAAGCTCTTTCTAAATTTCAATTCTCGTTTCGAATCAGTACCTAAATTCTGATTCTCATCTTTTGAGGTCGATACCTAAATTTTGACTCTCTCCCTGAGATTGATACATAAATTTCAAATCTCATTGTCGAGTCAGTACCTAAATTCTGATTCTCATCTTTTGAGGTTGATACCTAAATTTCAACTCTCTCCTTGAGATTAACACCTAAATTTCAATTCTCACATTTTTGAGTCAGTACCTAAATTCTCATTCTCATCTTTTGAGATTGATACTTAAATTTTAACTCTCTCCCTGAGATTGATACCTAAATTTCAAATCTCATCTACAAATCAGTACCTAAATTTTGATTCTCATCTTTTGAGGTCAATACCTAAATTTTGACTCTCTCCTTGAGATTGATACCTAAATTTCAATTCTCACATTTTTGAATCAGCATCTAAATTCTGATTCTCATCTTTTGAGCTCGAAACCTAAATTTTTACTCCCTCCCTAAGATAGATACCTTAATTTCAAATCTAATCTTTGAATCAGTACCTAAATTATGATTCTCATCTTTTGAGGTTGATAGCTAAATTTTGACTTTCTCCTTGAGATTGATACATAAATTTCAATTCTCACATTTTCGAGTCAGTACTTAAATTCTGATTCTCATCTTTTAAGGTCGATACCTAAATTTTGACTCTCTCCCTGAGATTGATACCTAAATTTCAAATCTCATCTCCAAATGAGTACCTAAATTTTGATTTTCATCTTTCGAGGTCAATACCTAAATTTTGACTCTCTCCCTGAGATTAATACCTAAATTTCAAATCTCATTTTTTGATCACTAACTAAATTTTTCATTCTCATCTTCTGAAGTCGGTACCTAAATTCCAACTCTTCCTTCTTTTTGGAATTGATAATTAAATTTCAATTCCCACCTCGGGGTCAACACTCGCGTATTGATCCCTATCTTCTAGAAATTTTTGAAATTTCATAACTCAAATTCTACGCTCCAACCCCAGTGAGAGTCTCTACTTGTTGACTTAGTCAAATATGCACCCACTAATTTCCCCTGTAGAAACAAATCACACAACCAATGCTACATATATTTCCGGGTCTGTTGACTTGGAAATTTGTATTGGTTTTTTTTCATCTCGCCGGTCAACGCCAATACGCGCGATGTGCTTGCCCAGCACACCACACCTTATTAGGGGTCCATTTTTTGACTTTACTTTTGGTTGAGGTTTAGTTTTTCCTCTTTAATAGTTTAAGGTATAGCCATATGACTTTATTAGAAAACTAGACATGGAACCCTCACCATTAGAAATTCTACACTCTTCTCTACTCAACTTGGTGTTCCACATATTGGTCCTAACCTCTAGCACTTAGTAGGTGGGGTCACTATGGGAGAAACTCAAGATGAGTCACCCTTAGGACTGCTAGACCTTAGGGTTGACCCTGGGTGTTGGTTTAGGGCTAAGACACTCACTTGTAATCACTTACACTCATAATCACTCATTACCCTAAACCCGGAATTGCTAGGTTCTGGTCCCTTGATACTTTTGGGAGACTTCTGTAGGTGGTTCCCTAAACCCATTAGCCCTAGGCTATGGTTTAGCTAAGACCACAACATACAGGACCCAAAATGGGGTTTCTATTGGTCCATGGCTTATTAATGGTTGTTGGTACTCCAACTCTACTAAGATGCCCAACCTAGCCTTTTGCCCCCAAAATTCCCCAAACTAGCCAATTACCCTTGAGACCCCAAATTTGACCAAAATCTCCAAATCTAGCCAAAACACCCAATTTTTGTTCAAAAATCATTTCAAACACCTTAAAAACACCCAAATTACCCAAAATCTCCAAATTGGCCAAATTACCAAAATACCCCTCTTGGGCCCAAAATTCCAAAATATCCCAAAAATTCCAAAAACCTCCCAAATATTTCCAATTTCATTTTCCTCAACTATCACATGAGCCAATTTAGCCATCCTTGATGAAAGCCCCCAAATTGCCCTTAAAGGCCTAAATTTCCCCAAATTCAACTCAAATGTCCATCAATTGGATCTCAATTGACCCTAATTTCAATCCTAAACTCAAATTCACTTTTGATATGCCCAAACTAGACCAAATTTAAGTTTAATTGGCCCATGATTTGAGCCCAATTTTGGTATAGTTCAAACCCCTAATTTTGGTCACATGACCTAATCTCACCAAATTGAACCCATAACTTAGTCAATTGGCCACAATTAATGTTGTAAAATCTTTATAACATTCTTATACATCAAAATAAACCATCAATTAGGCTTGGTGAAGCCTCAAATCCATTTGATTTTGGCCTAAATCCAAAATTCCCAAAGTTAGTCACAAATTGGCATAATCCCCAAATTTCACCCAATTGATTAGATTAACCTCCAAATTGGCACCCAATTCATATTGAAAACTCTTCATGGGGTCCCTATTGACGATTTACAACAATCAATTTGGATCTAGCCCAAGGCTAGCCCAAGCTAGACCCAAGCCTAGCCCAACATACCAACCATTTACAATAATCAATTTGTACCTAGCCCAAGGCTAACCCAAGCTAGACCCAAGCCTAGCCCAACATGACCAAAAAAAATTCAAAATTCCCTCAAATTGACCCTTCAATTGAGCTCAAAACCACTTCCATCCTTCACAAAAGTTGTTCATTATGATCATCTACACCAAATGAAACATTTATTTGGGCCAATTGACATGGATAGCCTAAAACAAACCCAAGACTTGGTCATTTGCACCCACTTGGACCCATGCACTAAATGTGACCCAACCATACTAAAAAAACCAAATTAACTCCACCTCAGCCATTAGTTGTCCCCTAAGGCTGAGCCAAAACCCATCTAACCACCTAAAATAAGCCATGAACCAAGAGTCCACCCAATTATGGGATCTTATTTCCAAAAATATACATGCTTAAGATATCCTTGCCAAATCAAAAATCATTTTCATTAAATTGTTGTGATGGATTCCTATGGATGCCCTGAGCACCTAGCCACCTCCCACTGGTCGGTCGGCCGGCCTAGTGGCCGAAAAATGGCCAAACCAAGAGCCACCCCAATGGAGCTTCACCCAAATCAAACCTAGAGGCTAGCTCAACCAAATTGAATTGTAGAGCTCCTCCGCTCTCCACCTAAGCACCATATTACACCCTCTAATTGGCCATGACAGCCACCATAACCCCATTTTATAAAAAGCCACCTCCATGGTCGTTGAACTAAGTGCTGAAAATTTCTTAGAGAGACTTCTCCAAATTAACCACAGAGCTCTCCTAAGATCCCCTCGGGGCATTCTAACTGTTTTCCCTCATCAATTTCCACTACCGAAGTTCAATTTTGAGCTCGAAATCTTGCCAAAAAACCAGGACAGAGTTCATTACACCTCCACACTCCACCAAACTCAAATTAACTCTACCCACAACTTCACAACTAAAAAAGAAGCTAAAGCCCCACAAAATCCCCCTTTCACAGATCCTCTACCATAGCTCTAAACCAACACCCAAATCCGACCATGATCGAATTAATACTTAGGCCTCACACCACAGCAAGAGGCTTATTCCCTAGCCTCCTTGGACCCTAAAGAACGTGCCAAGGCCCTCTGATTGAAACTTCACTTCTCAGAGCAAAAGTATAAAACCTCTCCCTTTCCCAAGCCTATTTTGATTCTACATTTGGTTAGGCTTAATTTAATTGCATGATTACCGTATGGATTTGTTCGTCTCACTTAGACGAGTTCATAAGATCAAACCCGAAGTGATTTGGTTGATTCTAGGCTGAGGTCTAAGGGTTTTAGTGTGGACGGTCACAGGATCACTCTATCGGGGACGATGACGGGGAGCCGTTTGATCAAGCGTGTATCAAATGGATGGCCAAAATGAAGTCGGACAACACTTCTTTAGACAAACAACATAATGTGTGGCTACTGGCGTGGATGGTGACGTCAAATGAGAGTGCATCGCGTGGAGTTTTGAAGCCGCCATAGGTTAACGAGGCGCCGCGGCGATAAGTAGAAAAATATGGTTTTTTCTATTTATTTAAACTTCAAAAATACAAAATTTTGTGTAGAAAAATCATAAAAATAAAATAAAAAACCTCTTGCTCAGTGAATAGAGGAGAACAATGTGGAAATGATTTGAAGTCCATTTGATGAATATTTTATTTTTAATTAATTAAATACTAATTTGAATATTTTGATTCTCCATGCATGTAGAATCATCATCATAGCTTGAATTTTTGGCATGTTGTAGCCTCTATCAAAAAGAACGTTCTCTAATTTTTCCAAAGTGAGAGAAGGTCCCTAGACAGAGGATCAATTTTTTCAAAGTTTATGTGCATTATTTGCCTAAAATAATCATGAAAATTAGCATGTTGCTTGGAAAATTCCATGAAAATCTTAGAAGGTCTACCATGACCAGAGAAGCTTTTGAAAATATTTTTATGGGTCAAGTCATTTAAAATGTACTTAATTTTCAGGAACACTAAATCACTAAGATAATTAATTTTGAAAGATATAAACATTTAAATGACTTGATTTTTCATCTTCACTGTTATTTATGATCTAGAGAACTCACCAGAAAAATATCAAAATATTTTGAGTACATTTGATAACTTAAATTGACTTCTAAGGATAAACATCATTTTTGGCATTTAAATAATTTTTTAAAAATCAAAATATAACTAAAAAATTTATCAAAACTTATTTTTTGATTCTCTCTGATCAGGGGCATTTTCTAAAAATAAAATGATATTTAAAATAAAAACTTGATTTCTAGCCTATTTTTAATATTTAAATAATTAAAAATCCCTAAAAATCCCAAAAATAATTAAACTCATGGAAATATTCTAAATTGCTTCCTGATTGCTCAGAAACAATTAGAATATTTTTCTTGGTTTTTTAAATAAAGATATTGAAATATGAAGCTTAAAATTTATTTTTAAAGGCTAAAAATAAGTTTTCACTAAAATAATTCCAAAAAATCAAATAAAAATTAAAAAAAATATATAAAATCTTCTTCTCTAAGTTCTTTGACCTCAGGGAGACTTTTCAAAAATATAAAACTTATTTTTCCCAATTTAAAATATTTTATATTTAATGAATACCCCATAAATTAAAATAATTCTTAAAATTCAAAAAATCATGAAATTTGGTCCAAAGGCTTCTCTAATCTAGGTTTATCTCTAGTAAAAATTTCAAAAGATTAGGTGTGAGCTTGGTTAAGTTATGAATTTTCTTTGAAAAATCCTATTTTTTCCATGAAAGTAATTATATAAATCAATTAAATTTTGAAAATTCACATTTTTTCCTCTGATGTCTTAATTGACCCTTGAATGAGGTAGGATAAAAATTTTAAAAGTCATTTGAATTGAATTTGACAAATTTTGAAGTGTTAGAGCCTTAAGGACAAATGTGTAATTTTGGAAAATTAGCCTTAGGGTCTGTTTGGGGCAGCTGCAGCTTATCCAGCTTCTGCTGATAAGCAGCTTATCCTGATAATCTGCTGATGAGCAGCTGATCCGGATAAGCTGTCTGGCTGTTTGTTTGGCGTTTATGGAAAACAGCTGATTGTGAAAAATTGACCATTCTGCCCCTATTTTGAATAAGTAGTTTAGCTGTTTGGTTAGTGTGTTTTATAAACAGCTTGTTTGGAATTTTTTTATTAAATGAATAATCTGTGCAGCAGAATCTATTCTTTTCTCAACAAAATTAAAGATCACTGTTCAGACAAAAAAATACCAAAAAGTTGATTTAAATTCATATAAATAATACATATCCGATCACATCAAACGAATATGTTACACATACAAAAGTCAAACGCACCTGCACATACTACTACAAAGTATAATAAGAGCCCATAAAAAAGAGAAAAATAACATGTTAAAATGGCAAGTAGAAATATGATAATGTTAACTTTATAATGTAGCAGCGTATCATGACATATGCCACCTGCATATGACACTCCAGAAACCTGAGCAAACCTGTCCTACTGTGATATTGTAGAAACAGAAGAACTCAAACTACATGCAGCGTTCTCCCGTTGTGGCAATATTGAACTCCTAGCAGGTGTGTCCAATTGGGAGAACGTAGAAATAGTTCCACTGTCGGCCCAGCTGAAGAATTTATAGTCGTCCGGTCCTTGTCCCCACCGCGGGCACCTGTAAAAATGTCGTCCGTAACTATGTGTCTGTCGTGATGTGAAAAGCAATGACGGTAGCCCACATTGACACATCATTTGCCCTGACTTACTTGAATATCTCGAGCTCATTGTCCTGCAATTATTATAAAAAGCATTAATCAGTCAAAAATTAGAGTGAATAAAAAAAAACTCAACATACCAAATTGTGGATACAATTTTTGCAACAGATTTCTTTGGCCACCTACATCTAACACCACTCTTATTAACTTCATGAAAGTAACAAAATATAACTTTAACTTACAAAGAAAGCTAAAAAGAGATTTTGAATTAAAAGACTTATGTGCTCTGAAAGTTATTTCCTTGGAATGGAGATTGCATGGAGTAAAAATGGCTTTTTTTTAATTTCTCAACAAAAAGACACTCTTGATCTACTTATTGAAACAAGAAAATGTGGATGTGAACCAGTCGGAATAGCACTAGGCAAAATGGTGCTTTATCCCATGCATTAAAACGTATTGATTTATAAAAACTTAGGTAAATCTACATAAATAACACCCATTCTTATGTATTCTCATAATTCTCACTCATATTTACAAGACTATGTTGCTTTAACCCAGGCACTATGGTTTTTTTTCCTTAAGTGCTATAATATTTGTGCTAGATTTGAAGAAGTTAGCAAGTGAAAAAAGCTTCAATTCTATTCGAAGGCCATCATAAAGTCCTACTACATGTTTCACGGAGAAAAAATCATTCCATAAAAATTCATACCGCAAATCACAAATAATTATTACAAGGCTAATGATGAAGATGGCGAACACACAACAAGAAATATCTCAGCACCTCAATTTCCATAGAACATTAGACAATAAACATTAATTGCAAAATATGGACGGAAATTAGGTTCACGGCAGCAAAAAATCTTTTATAATCCTTAGATAAAATATAGAAATCATAACTAGTAAATTGTAAGACCTTCATTGATATTAACAACGAGAGTACTGTACAGATCATACAATGAAATTTTTAAAGGCTGATGCTTTTATATGATAAATGTTTTCCAAAATATCAACCAACGACCAATCAAAATAAAATTAAGGATTCCTAAAACCAACAAAAAATTTTAGTTTAATTCAACCGACACCCAACCATGTGCATCATAGTCATGGAAAGCAAATCATGTTGCTTCTAATGCCTGTACTTTAAAGTAAGAAAATAGCAAGGAGGAAAAGGTTCTACAGCATAAGACTTCATATTATTGTGTCTTTACTTATCTAACACCAAATATTTATGTAATGAAGCTTCAGCAATATTGCATATCTAACGGAGAAGCCGACACTGCATACAGAGCACAGAGCATGTACTGCATTGTTCTTGTATTACTACTTCAGCAATATTGCATAGACCTTATTGCAGTATTTTGTAATGAAACAAAATAGAATACAGCTTCATAACCATAAAAATGAAACTAAAAATAGATTACAGCTTCAGCATTAGTTTGATTTCAAAAGAACCAAAATTGAAACCATCCAAAATTTTGGCCAACATTGAATCCAACATACCTTAATTTCGACCACAATGGGTCATACCATAGTATTGGTTGCCATCCAAGCTACATACATAGCATGGGGCCATCCAAACTACATATAGATTGCTTATAAATCAGCATTAGATGATTCAACATTAGATGCTTCCATAACCATACATTAGATGCTTCCAATTTCACTATAACAATAATCAACATAAATTTCTTTTTTCAAGTTGATATCATTATTTAAAACATTGGCAAGCTGTTTTCTGAAGCTCGGCTATGTAATTCTGTCATTAATAATAAACATCAGAATATGTATTGAGGACCTGAAGACACTCATCAATTGAGCTATCCTGCGATGAAGAAGACAAAGTTTTACATGTTTCAACAAGTGCATCAATAGTGCCTTTAATGAAAGCTACCCCTTTGTTCTTCTTTTCTTCCCTGGGACGCTTTGGCACACTTGTGGATTGAACATCTGTGTGAACATGACTAGGACGGTCTCCTGAATCACCTATCTTCACGGTATCCATCTCTTGGGCTGAGCTGTCAAACCCTATACTATTTGGGGTGAACTCATGAGTTCTCGTAGCGACAACACCAGTGAACATTCCATCTAATTTTTCCTCCATTACTGAATCAATGCCAATGAATTTAAATTTTTTTGCTGACGGGACTGCCTGATATAGATAATAAATGTGCATTAATAAAATAGTCTCAACTCAATGCAAAATTAGATTAAACATAAAATAAAAAGAGTTAATTATGCACCTGTAGTGTTTCAGCCCACCATTCTTCTGGTGCATCTATTGTGTGCTTAACTGGATCCCAGCCCATTCCCGTTGATCCCCTTCTGAGTTCTTTCCATAGTTTCCAATCTTTCTTTAACTGTTCCCATTTGTTTTTCATTTTCATGCGATCGCAATCTCTTTCAGTCATTTCTTTGAATTTAACCAAGATATTTCACCACCCTTTTTTGTTAAAAAATGTAGTGGGTCTATTTCCCACCTCAACCTCCCTCACACATAAATCACAAAAGATCATAGTAGCTTCTTTATCCCACATGGCTGATGTTCCAGCCTCTTTAGCTTTACTCATTGAATTATGTCAAATTAATGGATAAACACAATGTTTCTTTTCATGGCAAAAAAATCACTAAACAAAAGAACAATTTCTACATCAACCCTCTGAGAAATCACAAAACAAAAGATAGATTAATGACATCTTCATCTTTGTGACGCCGTAAATTCTTCAAAAGAACTCTAGATGAAAAATCATGACAAAGATTACTAAAAAATAGGATAAACTTTCGAAAGAAAAAAATAACTTTTGTAAAGATCGTGAAACTGTACATTCATAGAAAAGAGGAAATATCTACTTTGGGAAATGAAAATATGGAAAAAAAATGCAACAAAAACCTTTTTATCGAGTGATATCCATAATATTACACTATAAACACTATAATGGAGATTTTGGTTGGAGTAATTATACAGAGAAACAATTTCATATTCTAAGAGTTATTTTAATTTGACATAACACAAAGAATAATATTAGTAGCTGGTGTTTATAAAATAAAAGTGATTTACCTAAAGATAAGAACAACAATATTTTCAGCTACAAGTGTAAGCAATCAAAATACAAAATGATAAATATTTGAATAATATTTTAAACCATATCATATTTATGAGGCATAAAACTTTAGTTAAAACTACCGAACAACACAAAAAGTATTAGCAATCTTTCATATATAAAAAAAAACTATAAAAGGAAACATAGCTTCTTAGAAATCGTTGCAAAGCTCCTAATTTAGATTAATTCTTCTTCAAAAAAAATTGAGTGCATGTAAATTAGAGCAAAAAAACATAAACTAATAATTAGCAATACCAAAAGAGTCAATAATGCATGTGAACTATTTTTTCATACAACTTTACCAACCATCCATACTTGATATAGAGTACAATACTAACAAAATGTTTGATAGGTGCATCATCATCATCATCATCGGCACTCTCGGAATCAAAACATTAGGCCAAAACTAAACTATATGAGTTCGACTACAAAATTCCTCCTCCAATTATTTCTGCTGATTGTTAAAATAAATAAGACAATAATATTTGAAAGTTTTGTACACAATTTCTCACTCTAACCCTATGTTGCTCTTACAACTAGGGGTACATATGCATAAAAAAATCTAACTCATATGGTATGCCTTAAAAACAAACTTCTGTATATGCAAATGGAAACAAGTGATTAGTTTTTTTTATGGATGTAAACAGATTTGAAATACAAATTCAAAGAAATCAGGGTCGAATATTTACCTTCGAAGAACAACGGTGTGCAATCGAAGCGAGGCCGGGATCCGCAAGACCTTTCCCTTCTGTGTCCAGAAACGAGTTTGAATAGAGGAGATCCGGCTTTGAACGGAGAAGCCGGGATACAGAATGGTGACGGGGGCGAGGAAGTAACGACTTCAAAAGGAGAAGATGTGGCTTCGAATGGAGAAGATCTGGCTTCAAACGGAGAAGATTCAGCTTCGACGGGATCGAGAGAAGAAGATCCGGCTTCAAACGGAGAAGCCGAGATACAGAATGGTGACGGGAGCGAGGAGATCTGGCTTCGAACGGAGAAGATCTGTTGGGAGAAGATCCAACTTCGACGGGATCGAGAGAAGAAGATCTGGCTTCGAACAACCAAAAGAGGCGAAGCTCTAGGTCACGGGAGAGGTCGCGGGAGAGTCGAAGGAGAAAGGCAAAGGCAAGAGGGGAATGAAAAAAAGGCAAGGTCACGGGAGCGATTCGAGGGGTACTGCATAAATTTTTATTGCGAAACGCGGACCGCAGGGGTCAGGCTGTGGTCTGCGTGTTTTAGGAATTCAAAAATGCATTTTCAAATAATCTCCCAATAAGAGCTAACCAAACGGTAGGGCGGCGTTTTGTAAACGCCGCCCGCACTTATAAGCTGCCCTAAACGGGCCCTTAATTAACATTTAGGCTTAATTTAAGGAGGAAAATGGGTATCCTATGATCTTACTTTAGATGTTTGAAACACAAGGGGTTAATTGGTAGAAACCAACTTCACTTTCTTAATTGAAAAGATAAGTTAAAAAATTTCTAAATTATTAAAATTTGGAAGTTTATTAAAATAAATTGAACCTAGAACTTAGGGGTATGAATTTTGAAGTCAATAATTAATCAATTTAATACCCCTATTTTGATTTTCAAAAAAGATTCAAATCATGAATCATGACCACCTAAAGCCTAACCTTTTCAAAACTAATTAAGACACTCACCTAGGTCTTCAGGGCTTAGTAGTGACTTAGGCTAAATCAAGTTTCATTTAAATGAGGATTAGAAAAGTAAATATCATTGAAAATTAAAACATCTTTCAAACACTACAAGCCCAACTAGCGTTAAAATTTGGCCAATTGTTCCAATAACACTAACTTACCTCTTTAAGGGTCTCCACCCACATAATTCTTAAATTAAATCACAAGTGATAATTACCCTATTATTAAGGGATAATTGGACATCAGGGTTCCACTGAGCATTAGGGGTATTTACAGGATGAATTATTAAGCAACATAATAAGTTTAAAAGAACTCGAGATTTTCCATCAGGCAGCGAGAAAGTAGCATTGAGCTGCGTCTTTCTCTAGATCTGTTGGATACCTCAGAGATCTACTAAGCTTAATATATCTTGCTTGATAAAGTCATCCTTAATTGATCAAATAGGGATGCACCAAGATATGACCTACGGTTAGGTCGTCAAAACCTTACATTTTGCCTTTATATAAACTGCCTTAACATGCCTTTTGAGTTTCAGGTGGTGGAATGAGAAGACTCGCAGGTACACTTTTACAGTTTTCAGCATTGTCTTTCTTGTACTTTCATACTGTACTTTTATACCGGCAAACTTGAATGCTAAACAATGACGCCGCTCTGCATGAAAACTAAAACTATCAGGATAGCCAAAAAACCAGAACCAAAACTAAAATCAACCAAGATAAAATTCACCGCCACAACATTCAAAATAAAAGACAACTCAAAATGTAATCACAAACATCACACAAAACTACAATTACAACTAAATTAAAATGTCTCTATCAGATAATCTGGAATTCCTCAGAGGAGGTAACCTACGGTTGCTAACGAGGCTTCCCATGGTCTAAATGAAATTATGAAACTCATTAAGTTGAGTTTATTAAGTTCATTTGAACTAAGTGAATCCAATAGAAAATAGTGGTGTCAAAATGAAGGAACAGTAGGATCCTAAATGGTGTCGCTTTAATCAGCTTTAATAAGCTCGCATAAAATTTAAAGAACTTCAACCATAAGGCCACCTGATTTGACATTATAACTTGACACATTAGAAAACTCAAACTCATCGCAGTAGGGAGGTTGGACCTAGCATGGTGGGCAGCACGACCATCTTCAACATTAAAACCTGTCTTCCTCAGCTAAACCAATCTTCCTTCCTTAAACTTAAACAAAAAAAGTCATAGGACTTCGAGGTTGTTTGCTTATGCAGCGTAAATCCTCACCTTATCTTTAGTCATTTGTATAGCGCCCTGTTATACAATATAAGCCCTAACTCGTCTTAAAATTCTGAGGTTGTCGTTTGTAACGACCTAAATCCTCACATCTTCCAGGCTATTTATGTGATCGTTTCATACGAATGTAAACCCTAACTAAAAAAATTGGCAGGATGAAAAACTTAAATTTTTCTCCTAAAAACTTGAGCCAAACATTAGGATAACTTGGGAAGTCATCGAGGTTCTTCTCTGGATCCATGACATCCCCTAGTTCTTCCTCCTTTGGACTCTATAATAAAATGTTCCAAATTTGAACCAATCCTTTTTCACACCTCTACGTCTTATCTCATTGAAGATTCCCACCCTTTGAAACTCCTTAAAGATAAAATTTCCTGATTTTTATCGAGAGTCTTCTTAGATGACTTTGGTCGTTTAAGATTTAATTAACTATAGAGGCTTGCCGTTATAGGAAGCATGTCCGAACCCAGCTTAATATAAACCATATTTAACTCTTTATGTTAAATAGGGGAACTTGTCAGCAAGTATAATTGTTTCGCAGACCAGACATATGTCATATATTCTTTAGTTTATTTGATCAAGCCTCATCCTCAAGTCTTGTGTTTTTCTTTTGGGATAGATACAGGATTTGAAATACAGTGATCTTTCATTTAAACTATGAAAATCATGGGGTCAGTTTGATTTCATATTTTTCTAAAATTAAATATATGTATGTAAATTAAAACGTCCTTTCGAAGTGAGTGACAAAATTTCAATTCTGGTGACTGACAGCTTCTTACAACCCAAAATAGCACCAAAAAAGAGGAAGGGGATGATGAATAGTGGCAGATGACTGGTTAAAATTGCAGTTAAAAGTGTTTTTTCGGGATCTCGCCGTCAGTGGGATCTTTAGTGCCGTCAGCGAGATCTATTGAATTAAATAGCCTAAGTCTCAGGAAAAATCCGGCGTCGATGGTGCCGTTGGCGAGATTTTCAAAATTTGTTAAATTTCCATATTTTTGTTATTTGATCAATTTCAAGCCTCGAAGACATCCGATCAATTATTCTAGACATAAATTTTAAGTGATTAAATGATGTACTAACCCAAATAAACATTCACAACACAAAACCTTACAATTATATATAAATTTCAAGATTTATAGTGCATGTTACACGAAACACAAAAGTTTGGTATTTTCTCAACCTCAATACATGAATTCAGCGTCACAATCCAAGCCACAACACTCTAAACGCTCAAAACAAACATACTATGCTCAATCTTAACTATACTGAGATCTAAAAGCAAATTTAGAAAGTGGCCTAAGCACATAAGTTCAAATCAAATCACACACTTAGACATACAGGTGGCAAAGTAAATCTTTACTCTTTCGATTATGTGCCTGTTTCTCCTCTGATATCACCCATTGATTGAACATGAACGAAGAGGTTATAAAAGGGTTGGTATGGGAATTCTTCAGTAGAGTCCTCTTCTATCAATCCCATCTTCCTCATCAATCGTATCGAACTTTCTTCGATATGTCCATAGTGATCAAAATGCTCTTTCATCCTCCAGTTTAGATGATAAAAAAACTCAGAGATATTGTTAATTGCATTCATAACATTTTGCACCTCTTTCTTTAGTTTCTTGATTCAGCGCAGAATCACTAGTGTCTTGTCCAGAACTAAAGGTTGAATAGGAAGTGAATTCTGAGACGATTGATCCACCATAATAGTCATATCATTCTCATCTTCATTGGCTGGAAATTTCTCGTTGGGTCCAAAGGCCTCTAAGGTAGAAGTAGTTTTTCCCAATTCTCATAAGATACTTGGAACTGGCTGCAAAATAAGAAAATTGTTGAAGGATGCCCAAGCACATAAGTTCTTCCATGAACGATCAGGCCCGAAACAGACATTATAATTATCGATCCAATATCAATCGGCAGTCCCATTTGGATGCAGTAATTCAGAATAGCACTTTCCTTAGTAACTTTACCGATCCTCATTGTCGGTAATAGTTTTGCAGAAATGAAGAAGTTTCAGTGTTTAGAAATGAGGTTTAGAAGTGTCACAAAAAAACTAATATACATTTTTTCTCTCATTTTCAGTCTTCAGTCTCGTCCGTCAAATATTGGTATATCTCATTCATTAGGTTTCTTGTCGGGACAAAGTTGGAATAGTAGCAGATATGAACATTGTCGATCATATATAACTCATTAATCCTTGCAGGAGTAAAATTTATCTATCTACCTCGCACATTGACGACTCCTTGGTTGATTCCATGCAAATTAGCATAAAACTCCTTCACCACAAGAACGACTACATCGGCTGTAGTGTAGCACAACACTTCCCATTGTCGTCGCAAAATCATCTCTTAATTTGCTGTTAAAGGATTGTTCAATCCTCGATTCACGAATCCTCTTTCTTCGATTAATCTCCTCATTGTCAGTACTTTGTTGAAGAATCGCTGTGCCTCGGAACTAATGAACTTTCTCTTGTTAAACACTCAAAATTTAAGGTTTCAGTGGAATTGGACGTCATAGGGATGAATTTTGTGGAATTTCAATTCGTTTTTGGAGTAATATGAACTTAAGAACCAAATTTGGAAGTTTGTATGGAGTAACTCCCGCCTAAAACCGCCAAAAACCGTCATTTCAAACTCCAAAAACTGTCATCCCACCGTTCTCACCGTCGGCGACGTCGATGGCACCTTCGGCGACGTCGATGGCACCATCGGCGAGCCTTTACAATTAATTGCCTCGACTCTCGGGAAAAACCCGCCGTCAGCGGCGTCAAGCCCGCCGTCGGCGCCCAAGGGAAAAATTTCACAGTTTCGCTCTGGTCTGAATGCGTTCCAATTTTCTCTATGGATCCAATTTTTATGATGATTCAAGGGTGAATATGAGTAGTAGAGCTCAATACTTCCACGAACTAACGATAATTTCAAATAAAAACACTATAATCACAAAATAAAGATAACTATGAGTTGCCTCCCATAAAGCGCTTGGTTTAACGTCGTCAACCCGACCTATTCAAGTATTACTCAAGTTGACTAACCATTAAAACCTCTTTAAAATTTGGTATTTTACCCTCAAAATACAGCTTTAATCTATGTCTTTTGAACTTCAATTTCAACAGCTCCGTAAGTATAAACTTGAGTCATAATAAAGAGCCATAACCAACGAGAGTTCAATTTCCTAGGGAATAACTTTAGCCTTGTATTGTAAAGCAAAACTTCTTGTCCTGGTTCGAAGTTCTTTTGGTTAATCTTCTGATCATGCCATAACTTCAGTTTGTCCTTATAAATTGCATTGTTATCATAAGATTCATTTCCTAATTCTTCCAGTTCATTCATTTGTAACTATCTCTTCTCACTAGCATCTTTCAAATTATAATTGAATTGTTTAATTGCCCAATATGCTTTATGCTCCAATTTTACTGGTAAGTGACAAATCTTTCCAAAAATCAGCCTGTAAGGAGTCATTCCAATAGGGGTTTTATAAGCAGTCCTGTAAGCCCATAATGCAATATCCAGTCTAATAGACCAATCTACTCTACAAGGGTTTACAATCTTCTCAAGTATTTATTTAATATTTATATTAGAAACTTTAGCTAATCCACTAGTTTGAGGGTGATAGGAAGTAGAGATTCTATGAATAATATTAAAATTTTTTGTCAATCTCTATATTTATTTATTCTTAAAATGGGATCCTCCGTCAGTGATAATCACTCTCGGCATTCCGTATTTAGTAAATATTTTTCATTAAAAATCTTGAAACACTTTTAGCATCATAATGAGGTAAAGCTTGTGCTTTAATCCATTTTGAAACATAGTCTACCACAATTAATATTTATAAGTTACCAGATGAAGGAATAAATGGTCTCATGAAATCTAATCCCCAAACATCAAAGATCTCAACTTCTAACATGAAATTCAGAGGCATTTCATTTCTTCTAGATATATTGCCTACTCGTTGTCATCAATCACAAGTTTTTATGTATATGTAAACTTCTCCAAAGAGAGTAGGCTAATAAAATCTAGCTTGTAAAATTTTATAAGCAGTGTTATCAATCCCAAAATGTTCTCCAAATTCAGAATCATGACATTTCTAAATGATTAGTTCAGTTCCTTCATAAGGTACACATCTTCTCATAATAAGATTCTTACATTGTTTATATAAATTAGGTTCTTTCAAAAGGTACACATCTCCTCATAATAAGATCCTTACATTGTTTATATAAATAAGGCTCATCTTCCTCATAATAAGATCCTTATATTGTTTATATAAATAAGGATCATCCCAAAAATATGCTTTCATACATTGTTTATATAAATAAGGTTCATCTCAAAAATATGCTTTTGTCATGAATGAATTTCTTTACATTGTTTATGTAAATAAGGCTCATCTCAAAAATATGCTTTTTTTACTGTTGCAATGTCAGCATAGGTGGCAAAATATCACTTACAATATAGTTAACAATATCAGTATATGTTGCAATGTCAGCATAGGTGGCAAAATATCACTTACAATATAATTAACAATATCAGCATATCATTGTATTTTCCACTCGTTAATATTATAAAGTTATTCATGAGGGAAACTGTATGTAACTTCTATGTCGGTGTCAGATAATTTATGATATTCTCATCTCGACAAATGATCAGCAATTTGATTATCAGTTCCCTTCCTATCAATAACCATAAAATGAAATTCTTGCATCAAAAGTATCCATCTAATTAACATTAGTTTGACATCCTTCTTTTGCATCAAATATTTAATAGCAGAGTGATCAGTGTGCACAACACATCTAGTCCCAATTAAATAAGATCTAAATTTGTCAAAAGCATTCACAATAGTCAGTAACTCTTTTTCAGTAACAGTATAATTAATTTGAGCATCATTTAGAGTTTTAATAGCGTAGTATATAACTTTAAAAATCTTTTCATATCTTTGTCCAACAACAGCTCCAATAGCATAATCACTAGCATTGCACATCACTTCGAATGGTTTCTCCTAGTTAGGTGAAACTATAATAGGGGCTGTGATTAGTTTTTCTTTTAATAACTCAAAGGCATTTAAACAGCTTTTAGTAAATTCAAATTTTTTGTCTTTTTCTAAAAGTTGGCATAAAGGTTTAGTAATTTTTGAAAAATCTTTAATATAACGCCTGTAAAAACCAACATGTCAAAGAAAACTTTTAACCCCTCGTACATTAGTAGGAGGTGTTAATTTAGATATAACTTAATATTTTGCAGGGTGTGTTTCCATACCATTTTCCAAAATTTAATGCCCTAACACAATTCCTCCAGCAACCATAAATTGACATTTCTCACAATTTAGAACTAAATTAGTCTTTTGGCATAACTCCAAAACTTTTTCAAGATAATTTAAGCATGTGTCAAACGATGTTCCAAATATAGAGAAATCATCCATAAATATTTCTAATCCATCATCAATTAACTTACTAAATACAGACATCATACATCTCTGGAATGTTGCAGATGCATTACATAATCTGAAATGCATTCCTTAAAAAGTAAAGTTCCAAAAGGACTAGTAAATGTTGTCTTTTCTTGATCTTCAGGAGCAATAAAAATTTGAGGGTAGCCGGTATATCCATCTAAAATATAAAAAAATTTGTGCCGAGCAAGTCTATCTATTCTTTGGTCTAAAAATGGTAAAAGGATGTGATATTTCCTAGTGACAGTGTTTAATTTTCTATAATCAATGCAAATATTTAACCAAGTAACTTGTCTGATAGGTATTAATTCATTATTTTCTTTTGCTTCAACAGTCACTTATCCTTTCTTAGAAACACAATGAATTGGACTTACCCAAGCACTGACTGAAATATGTTATATAATTCCAGTGTCCAACCATTTCAAAATTTCCTTCTTGACTACTTCTTTCATCACTGGGTTTAATCTCCTTTCTGGATCAACTCTTGGTTTATATTGTTCATCCAATATAATTCTGTGCACACAAATCGAATGACTGATTCTTTCAATATCAGCTAAGGTTCAACCAAAAGCTTTCTTATATCTTTTCAATGTATCTAACAGTCTTTGCTCTTGCAATTAATCAGCTAAGGTCCAACCAAAAGCTTTCTTATATCTTTTTAATGTATCCAAAAGTTTTTGCTATTGCAAATCATTTAACTCTGAAGATATAATAACAGGTAATATAGATGAGCTTCCCAGAAACACATACTTCAAGTGGTTAGATAATATGTTCAACTCAAGTTCAGATGGTTTTATAATTGACGGAACTAAATTCTTAACAACATTTCTTGTAATATCCAGCATATCAAATCTTTCCTGAACATAATTTAATTCTTTATTTTATATTCAGTCCTGAATTTAGGTGTTAGAACTGTAAATACATGGGAATTGAGTTTTATGTCCGTAAATGCCGCTTAAATATATGTAATTGAGCGGCTCTAATTTTTGAAAGGCTTTAATTATTGTTCGCTTTGACTCCCGTCCCTATGGAGCAAATCAGCCACATGATTAGAGGGTAGGACCCAGTGCAGTCAACTCGATTCATTTCCATTGTTCAATGAATGCTTATACAGCCATAACATTTTCCCCTGCACCGCTCCTTCCCTTGTGCGTTGAGCTTGTGTCGGGTTGCCATGGTCGCGGAGGCAGGCACGCCAACGCTGGGGCTACTGTCTCACGGCAAATCTCCGGCGAGCGTGCAGGATCCTGAATGTGGTCTCAACGAGGAGTGCGAAGTCTGTTTCGAAATTCTTGATGTTCAATTTGATCCATTAGGTTTCTGTATTTTTTTTTTAGTTCGTCATTTTGATCACCCCCCTTTTTTATCTGAACTGTTGTTTTATTAATTTTTTTATTTATTTTCTCTTCTTCTAAGTTTTAGATGGCTTTCTTAAATTGGAAATTTATGATTTGTAATTATTTGTTCTGCTTTAAAATTTACTGGGATCGTCTGGTATTTGGCGTATAGTTATTGAAGCTAACCACCGCCTTTAAAACATAGGATGCTATTTTTGTCCCTGATTTTTCTGATGAATTGACATTGCATTTTGGTGTGTTGTTCAAAAAGTGCCATTTTGGTGGAGAACCTTTTTTTTTCTTTGATGATGGTTAGTTCTGACCTATCTGTTTGGGTTACCGGTTTTTTTCTTTATTTATTTTTTTAATTAATGTTTCTTCAGCGGGAATTTGTTTTTGACTAGTTGATTTATGATTTCTGATCATTCGTATATTTTTTTAACAGGATGGTTGGTGTTGGAGTAATTTTGTTCTTGCCTACAAGACACTGGGGGTGGTGTTTGGTGGCCTGGTAACATCTCCTCTCTATGTTTATCCCTCCATGAACTTGAATTCCCCCACGGAAGAGGATTATTTGGGAATTTACAGCATCATGTTTTGGACGCTAACTTTGATTGGGGTGATCAAGTACGTGCTCCTTGCTCTTAACGCTGATGATAATGGTGAAGGTAACTTTTGCTTCTTATTTTTTAAACTTTAACCCTTTATAGATAGATGCTCTGTTTGGCTTGAAGGAATTGAAGGCGAGGATATGGTGAAGGAATTGAAATTTTGTTTCCCCCGATATGTTTGTTCAGGCAACAATTGAGAGAATGATATTTATATTTTCTTATCTCTGTTGTGGTAAGAAATTGAGCTTTTGTTTCTAGTGAGGAGGAGATACATGACCCATAGATATGATATAATAAAATTTTCTTCCCATTTTTTGCTATGATCTGTACATGTTTTAATTTAAAAAAAATGTTTTAGTTCTCTATTCATTCAGGTAATTCCAATCGCCTCTTGTTTATGTTGAAATTAAGCACCTGTGGTATGTGAAGTTGTGAAGTAAAATGCATTTGCGTTCTCTCGAATTCCATCAAACCACACCATGGCATACTCTTTACACAAATCTATCCATCCAATGATTATGAAATTTTGCATTTGTATTTT
>JXCR01143099.1:348375-386063 GCA_002079205.1 Phalaenopsis hybrid cultivar | reverse complement strand
ACCATGACAGCTATTATTTGTAGACTCACTTCTCTGTGTTGATAAGATTTTCACTCTAAATATTTCTTTATTAAAGGTCGTTGACCACTTAGGTCTTATATTATACAAATCATCTAATCACATGTTGTAGTGTAGATTTCCTATCTAAATCATTGCAAACCATGTTTCTTCAAACTCCTCTTCAGAATCACATTTGCTCATGTATTTATAAAAAAGTTTATTCACTATTGTAACGCATACCACAATGCACATTCGAATGAAATTTCTTATAGATATGCCACTGACATAATCTATATCGAGTATGTGGAAGACAATTTTCAATAGCTCTTGTCATTATTTGATCTTGATCAGCAAAAATTATGATTTGATGATTATCATTCATTATACGAATGAATGTTTTTAATAAAACACTTGAAAGAAATAATTGTCTCGTCGGACAAAAAAATCAACTCCAAAGAGAACATTTTGCTATTGGTGGTTAATCCCTACAAAATGAGCACAAGATAAATTACACTTATTCAGTTGGTAGCATGTATCAAAATTTATGACATATCCAAAACAGTAATAATCAAGTCTGCAAGACTCATCACTCCAAAAAAAAACTCGTCAATTTGGAAGTCTCATGCAAATATGTTATCCTCAGTTTGACTCTCCATGAACAATTGTAACGAGGAATTGGCATCACCTTATTTAATTCTATTTCTTCATTCTTTTTTGAATAAAATTGAAGGTATCTACCATCGTACACTCTAGTTTTCTACTCCCCAAACCTCTGTGGCAAGGAAGTTAAATGTATATGTAGCTCTAATGTCTGATCCTGTCATTGATTTCCGCAAATCTGTATTTATCTCACTTATCTTTCTACTAAAACGCCCCTGATCCTGTCATTAATTTTAGCAAATCTTTATTTTTATCTCACTTATCTCTCTGTTGGAACGCAAAAGATGTTCATCACCGTTTTCCGCAAATAGGTGATTATAACTTTCTACAAATTTCTTAACTGTCCAGTTGTTGTCAACATCGACAACATATCAAACCATGGGTTGACAGTCAGCCCTTGTGTTCGCTTTTTTGAACTGGATCATGTAAGTGTATTGTGACTCTTTCTTGCGACCAGCTCTTCCACAAATAAAATCCTTCGTCTTAATTTTCTTGGAGTTTGGTCAATAATTAGTATGGTCCTTTCAAACAGAGAAACCAATATAATGTGCATAAACACAATAATGCTCATATGTTTCTTGCTCATTGTGGAAAATCGTGTGAAGAAAGCTGTCTACATTTGGATCATTACAAACATCTCCAGGCTCAAAGAACTGCAAATTTGCATAATATTATAAAGTTGGTTAGATATAAAAATAACATCAACTGAATACTACAATCTCAATAGCAAAACATATTCCACCAACACATTTATAATCCTAAAAAAATACCAAAATACATTCAGAAAAAGACCAAAATATCACACTAAAGTACCATGGCAGAGGTATCCAATGAGGTACGTGTGTATAGAGTGAGTTTTCATATTTAGTTGGTGTAATCAAATCTTGTCATATGTAAATTTTTTTCAGGTGGTATTTAATGAACTGTTCTTGCTCCCCATCCTCTTTATTTACATCTTTATTTACCTTTACAGAGTAATGCAAGAGTAACACTAAAAAAAATAACACAAGAATGACCCCAAAATACATTCAGAATAACATAAAATATCACAAGAATAATAGCAAAATAACAACATATAATAATCACCAAAATAGGACAGCAGAAATGTTGTTGTAGCACTACTACAAAGGCTTTTGGAAAACAAAAATATTTTGGGCGAAGCTAAACTCACTATTTCTTGGTTGAGAGAAGAGTCCATCGCAGCAGCTCGAAACCTAGCTTTCGAAATCGCAGATGGAAAAGGTGACACAATAAACCCAAAATGTTCCAATCAAAAATGGAAAACATGACAAAATAAGTGGGAATACATCGTCTTTTCGAAAACATTATATAAAAAAGAATTGATAGTTTTTAATTTTATGAGTATAAATATAATTATTTAAGTCATATGCTTAATATTTAATAATCATTGTATTTATATTTTAATTGTAACATATTATTAATATTATAACTTTATTATTATAAAACTATTACTTAGATAAAGTTAATATAAATAATTTCGTATATAACCCCGCAAAACAGCTTAAATAATCCCGCAGTAACGCCACAATAACCCCATAATAACTCTGTTTTATAACACAGAAATAACTATCACTATTCACACGGTACCACGGGGTTATTCGGGCATTAGTGCGGGGTTATTCCGTGGAGAACAACTCAAATAACTCAACGGTACACAGTCGATAAACTCCACCCCACAATAACCCTTCCATAACCCTGCAATAACGTCGAAATAACCCCCACTATTCACGCGGTATCGCGGGATTATTCGAGCGTTATTGCAGGGTTATTTCGCGGAGACCGCCTCAAATAACTCTGTGTTACGCAGTCGGTAACCCTTGCCCCCTCTACACGCAATAACCCTTCCATGACCCCGCAATAATGCTGAAATAACTCCGACTATTCACGCGGTGTCGCGGGTTACTTGGGCGTGATTTAGATTATTTCGCTCCTAACAATCCACCAGCCCCAAATAAACCCCTAAATACCGCGATATGGGGTCGTTATTGTGGGGTTATTTGGTCGTTATTCTATGTTATTGGTTTGGGCCGGGTCAGTCAAATTTTAAGCGGTGAATTTCATTTTTTAATTCAGTGGCAATATTTGATAGAAATAAAAAAATGAGATCATATAAATCAAATGGCACGATGGGCTCAAATGCTTATGAAATGAAAATTTCAGGAATCTTTGGGGTTATTATAAATTTGAATGCATCTAAGTTTACTTCATTTTATAAAACATTATTCAATATCTAATCTTTTTTCCCATCTCATGAATTCAGATCCAATAGCTTCCCAGACATATTTACTGAGCTTATTCCAAAAGCTAACCAACTTACATAGATTATGACCACGACGGATGACAAATATCAAGAATATCTTATGCATTGTGAAAAAAAACTTATTTGTTTTATTTTTACAAAGATCAAACAAATGGATTTGTCAAAGCAATATTTTTTCAATCAAGGCAAAATTATCCAAATCTAAAATTCTTATTCATTGGAAACACAATCATGTATGAATATTATTTTAGTTATCTTTATGTTAATTTTTATTTCTAGTTAGTTTATTAGATGAAGCATGTTTATGATGCTAACTCCTACGGTAACAAGATGGGTTCTCTAGCATTTTAAATGCCACTTTATACTTTGGTTTATTGTTGAAATTCAGTTTGATAAAACCCTAAGATTTTGTAGTTTTGTTCCCAATTCCCTGCTTCAACAAATGTCAGGTTTAAATTTTCAAACTAAACTATTATTTAGATGTTGGCATCAACTAAATTATACACACAAGTTGTTTCCCCTTGAAATTTTTGTTGATTTGGTAGGATATTATTGTGCAAAAAAGTCGGATGCTACTATTTATGGTTGCAATTAATAGCAGTCCATGCTTCACGCTAAGTTTTTACTACTTATTTGTGTCTGTGTCTGTGTGTGTATTAAATCCTGAAATTTCATAACCAATGGAGCATGGAGTCTATTACAAGTTAATTATCACAACCATTCTCTGAAATTAAAGTACTTCGAAGTGGATAAAATTGATGTAAACAAAAATTATGAATTTTTAATTTGACATAGATGTAGGGTTATATGAGACACTATTATGATTGNAATCAAATAAAATAATTTTTAATAGGCTTAAATCCCATTGAATGAATGCATCAACAGTTTGGTGAATGTTTCCGTTGGTTGCGATGTAGAGTATTCCTGCTATGTTGAAGTAATTGAAAACGAACGTTAAAGAGAATATTTTAATTAAAAAAACATTCTAATTGTATTGAATTTCAGTTATATATCTGACTGACAAAATCTGACATTGCAAACAACTTTGTCTCGCATTTGATGATGGTTCTTGGCTTGTTGGCGCCCCTTGCTTTCCCACCTAATATATCCTCAACATCAACAGATAATTTTTTAAATGACTCCAACATAAATTTCTCGGCAATTAAAGAGAATATTTTAATTAATAAAATATTCTAATCGTATTGAATTTCAGTTATATATCTGACTGACAAAATCTGACATTGCAAACAACTTTGTCTCGCATTGGATGGTGGTTCTTAGCTTGTTGACGCCCCTTGCTTTCCCACCTAATATATCCTCAACATCAACAGATAATTTTTTAAATGACTCAACATAAATTGCTCGGCAATTTAATTTCCATGGACTTTATTAATAAGTTTATATGCAAACTTTTAAACGTGTTAGCGAAACAGATCCGCTGGACATTCGGGAATCCCTGAAATGTTTGTGGCTGATACTGTTATAAATGTTCCTTTTTGCATTGACAGACAGTCGCAATAAGAAATATTTGTCAGAAATCTTTTTAAAATTTTCCAAATTAAATTACGTAGAGTGAGCACACAATAATCCCATCATTTCAAATTTCTTGCAGTTCCAAGTCATCTCACAATTATTAACCCTATCAAAATTAACAAACCAGGGTTTGTTCGTCTCCAGATTATCTAAATTCTTTACAAAGAATTCAGAATCGCTGTCCACGAATAATTCAACAGTAAGTCCACATAACCTATGCAGTAACTCGTCCTCAAACATTGAGTACACCTTCCTAGTATAAAATGAAGCAGCTTGTCGCAACACTGAGATGGTTTTTACCACGGGAGTAATAACGGAATGAGAACGTTTGAAATATTCATCCATCTCATTCATTCTCCAAAATTTCATAACATTTTCAAGACCAAAAAAACAATCGGTGAGAGAGCTTGTGGATTTCGATACACCATGACAGCTATTATTTGTAGACTCACTTCTCTGTGTTGATAAGATTTTCACTCTAAATATTTCTTTATTAAAGGTCGTTGACCACTTAGGTCTTATATTGTACAAATCATCTAATCACATGTTGTAGTGTAGATTTCCTATCTAAATCATTGCAAACCATGTTTCTTCAAACTCCTCTTCAGAATCACATTTGCTCATGTATTTATAAAAAAGTTTATTCACTATTGTAACGCATACCACAATGCACATTCGAATGAAATTTCTTATAGATATGCCACTGACATAATCTATATCGAGTATGTGGAAGACAATTTTCAATAGCTCTTGTCATTATTTGATCTTGATCAGCAAAAATTATGATTTGATGATTATCATTCATTATACGAATGAATGTTTTTAATAAAACACTTGAAAGAAATAATTGTCTCGTCGGACAAAAAAATCAACTCCAAAGAGAACATTTTGCTATTGGTGGTTAATCCCTACAAAATGAGCACAAGATAAATTACACTTATTCAGTTGGTAGCATGTATCAAAATTTATGACATATCCAAAACAGTAATAATCAAGTCTGCAAGACTCATCACTCCAAAAAAAAACTCGTCAATTTGGAAGTCTCATGCAAATATGTTATCCTCAGTTTGACTCTCCATGAACAATTGTAACGAGGAATTGGCATCACCTTATTTAATTCTATTTCTTCATTCTTTTTTGAATAAAATTGAAGGTATCTACCATCGTACACTCTAGTTTTCTACTCCCCAAACCTCTGTGGCAAGGAAGTTAAATGTATATGTAGCTCTAATGTCTGATCCTGTCATTGATTTCCGCAAATCTGTATTTATCTCACTTATCTTTCTACTAAAACGCCCCTGATCCTGTCATTAATTTTAGCAAATCTTTATTTTTATCTCACTTATCTCTCTGTTGGAACGCAAAAGATGTTCATCACCGTTTTCCGCAAATAGGTGATTATAACTTTCTACAAATTTCTTAACTGTCCAGTTGTTGTCAACATCGACAACATATCAAACCATGGGTTGACAGTCAGCCCTTGTGTTCGCTTTTTTGAACTGGATCATGTAAGTGTATTGTGACTCTTTCTTGCGACCAGCTCTTCCACAAATAAAATCCTTCGTCTTAATTTTCTTGGAGTTTGGTCAATAATTAGTATGGTCCTTTCAAACAGAGAAACCAATATAATGTGCATAAACACAATAATGCTCATATGTTTCTTGCTCATTGTGGAAAATCGTGTGAAGAAAGCTGTCTACATTTGGATCATTACAAACATCTCCAGGCTCAAAGAACTGCAAATTTGCATAATATTATAAAGTTGGTTAGATATAAAAATAACATCAACTGAATACTACAATCTCAATAGCAAAACATATTCCACCAACACATTTATAATCCTAAAAAAATACCAAAATACATTCAGAAAAAGACCAAAATATCACACTAAAGTACCATGGCAGAGGTATCCAATGAGGTACGTGTGTATAGAGTGAGTTTTCATATTTAGTTGGTGTAATCAAATCTTGTCATATGTAAATTTTTTTCAGGTGGTATTTAATGAACTGTTCTTGCTCCCCATCCTCTTTATTTACATCTTTATTTACCTTTACAGAGTAATGCAAGAGTAACACTAAAAAAAATAACACAAGAATGACCCCAAAATACATTCAGAATAACATAAAATATCACAAGAATAATAGCAAAATAACAACATATAATAATCACCAAAATAGGACAGCAGAAATGTTGTTGTAGCACTACTACAAAGGCTTTTGGAAAACAAAAATATTTTGGGCGAAGCTAAACTCACTATTTCTTGGTTGAGAGAAGAGTCCATCGCAGCAGCTCGAAACCTAGCTTTCGAAATCGCAGATGGAAAAGGTGACACAATAAACCCAAAATGTTCCAATCAAAAATGGAAAACATGACAAAATAAGTGGGAATACATCGTCTTTTCGAAAACATTATATAAAAAAGAATTGATAGTTTTTAATTTTATGAGTATAAATATAATTATTTAAGTCATATGCTTAATATTTAATAATCATTGTATTTATATTTTAATTGTAACATATTATTAATATTATAACTTTATTATTATAAAACTATTACTTAGATAAAGTTAATATAAATAATTTCGTATATAACCCCGCAAAACAGCTTAAATAATCCCGCAGTAACGCCACAATAACCCCATAATAACTCTGTTTTATAACACAGAAATAACTATCACTATTCACACGGTACCACGGGGTTATTCGGGCATTAGTGCGGGGTTATTCCGTGGAGAACAACTCAAATAACTCAACGGTACACAGTCGATAAACTCCACCCCACAATAACCCTTCCATAACCCTGCAATAACGTCGAAATAACCCCCACTATTCACGCGGTATCGCGGGATTATTCGAGCGTTATTGCAGGGTTATTTCGCGGAGACCGNGAGAACTGCAAATTTGCATAATATTATAAAGATGGTTAGATATAGAAATAACATCAACCGAATACTACAATCAATAGCAAAACATATTCTACCAACACATTTATAATCCTAAAATAACACCAAAATACATTCAGAAAAAGACCAAAATATCACACTAAAGCACAATGGCAGAGGTATCCAATGAGGTACATGTGTATAGAGAGAGTTTTCACATTTAGCTAATGTAATCAAATCTTTTCATATGTAATTTTTTTTTCCGGCGGTATTTAATGAACTGTTCTTGCTCCCCATCCTCTTTATTTACATCTTTATTTACCTTTACAGAGTAATGCAAGAGTAACACTAAAAAAAATAACACAAGAATAACCCCAAAATACATGCAGAATAACACAAAATATCACAAGAATAATAGCATAATAACAACATATAATAATCACCAAAATAGCACTGCAGAAATGCTATTGTAGCACTACTACAAAGGCTTTTGGAAAACAAAAATACTTCGGGCGAAGCTAAACTCACTATTTCTTGGTTGAGAGAAGAGTCCAGCGCAGTAGCTCAAAACCCTCGCTTTCGAAATCTCAAATGGAAAAGATGACACAATAAACCCAAAATGTTCCAATCAAAAATGAAAAACATGACAAAATAAGCGGGAATACATCGTCTTTTCGAAAACATTATATAAAAAGAATTGATAGTTTTAAATTTTACGAGTATAAATATAATTATTTAAGTCATATGCTTAATATTTAATAATCATCGTATTTATATTTTAATTGTAACATATTATTAATATTATAACTTTATTATTATAAAACTATTACTAAGATAAAGTTAATATAAATAATTTCGTATATAACCCCGCAAAACAACTTAAATAATCCCGCAGTAACGCCACAATAACCTCATAATAACCCTATTTTGTAACACAGAAATAACTATCACTATTCACACGGTACCACGGGGTTATTCGGGCATTAGTGCGGGGTTATTCCGCGGAGAACAACTCAAATAACTCAACAGTACACAGTGAATAACCCCCACCCCCCACTATTCACGCGGTATTGCGGGATTATTCGGGCATTATTGCAGGGTTATTCCGCGGAGACCACCTCAAATAACTCTGTGTTACGCAGTCGGTAACCCTTGCCCCCTCTACACGCAATAACCCTTCCATCACCCCGCAATAATGTTGAAATAACTCCGACTATTCACGCGGTGTCGCGGGTTACTTGGGCGTGATTTAGATTATTTCGCTCCCAACAATCCCCCAGCCCCAAATAAACTCCTAAATACCGCGGTATGGGGTTATTATTGTGGGGTTATTTGGCTATTATTTCAAGATTATTTCTACGTTATTGGTTCGGGCCGGGTCAGTCAAATTTTAAGCAGTGGAATTCATTTTTTAATTCAGTGGCAATATTTGATAGAAATAAAAAAATGAGATCATATAAATCAAATGGCACGATGGGCTCAAACGCTTATGAAATGAAAATTTCAGGAATCTTTGGGGTTATTATAAATTTGAATGCATCTAAGTTTACTTCATTTTATAAACATTATTCAATATCTAATCTTTTTTCCCATCTCATGAATTCAGATCCAATAGCTTCCCAGACATATTTACTGATCTTATTCCAAAAGCTAACCAACTTACATAGATTATGACCACGACGAATGACAAATATCAAGAATATCTTATGCATTGTGAGAAAAAACTTATTTGTTTTATTTTTACAAAGATCAAACAAATGGATTTGTCAAAGCAATATTTTTTCAATCAAGGCAAAATGATCCAAATCAAAAATTCGTATTCATTGGAAACACAATCATGTATGAATATTATTTTAGTTATCTTTATGATAATTTTTATTTCTAGTTAGTTTATTAGATGAAGCATGTTTATGATGCTAACTCCTACAGTAACAAGATGGGTTCTCTAGCATTTTAAATGCCACTTTATACTTTGGTTTATTGTTGAAATTCAGGTTGATAAAACCCTAAGATTTTGTAGTTTTGTTCCCAATTCCCTGCTTCAGCAAATGTCAGGTTTAAATTTTCAAACTTTACTATTATTTAGATGTTGGCATCAACTAAATTATACACACAAGTTGTTTCCCCTTGAAAGTTTTGTTGATTTGGTAGGATATTATTGTGCAAAAAAGTCGGATGCTATTCTTTATGGTTGCAATTAATAGCAGCCCATAATTCACGCTAAGTTTTTATTCCTTCTTTGTGTCTGTGTCTGTGTGTGTATTAAACCCTGAAATTTCATAACCAATGGAGCATGGAGTCTATCACAACCATTATCTGAAATTAAAGTACTTCAAAGTGGAGAAAATTGATGTAAACAAAAATTATGAATTTTCAATTTGACATAGATTTAGGGTTATATGAGACACTATTATGATTGTTCATCATATTATTAGGGTTTACAATGAAGGATATTACATCTTTTATTCATTTATTTCTATATGTTACATGCACTCTACCTACTTGATATTACCAAAAGTTGAGACCCAATGCATATATACTAGTTTTGTCCACCGGCATGATTTTAAGCCATACTTCCTATAGTAAGATCTAATCAGATCAATGATGTATAACATGCCACCAAAATAACCTTCGGATCATTATCAAATTTTGTTTTATTATATGGGCTCACTTATTTTAGGGATTATATTATAAAAAAGTTGATATTATGAAATATCCACATTAATTCGCTTCAATTTTCCTAACATTAGTGTCTTTTCTTGTGTTTTCTTTAGTTGATAATATCTTCTTATATATAGGGAATATTTATATGTTGATAAGATAACTGATGAATACTAAAGCATTACGTGTATTTTCTCTCTCTTTCTATCTCTTTTTCTCTTTAGATTCTAATAGTCAATCCTTCATAATTAATGGAGCACGATATCAAGATCAAATTTATTATCACTAACACACTTTGAAGTGGCATCCTACAGCCAAGAGAAATGCTGGCATAAAATTCTAGATTAGTATTTTTTCATAATTGTTTTCAGTTAATTAAAGACTTTAAGATTTAATTATTTTATTAAGTTTATTCTAGTCAAGGACATTAATTTTGAATATAATTTATCAATAATTTATTAACTTGTTAAAGATTTGTTAAAGTTTATTATTAGCATTTTATTTCTTAATTTAAATGTGAAGACTAGTCGTGCCATCAATATATCTATTATGGGATTTGATTATTAAATCAATAGTGAAAATTTAAAACCTTTCAGGTTAAGTAATCGCATTTATCTATGAGGCGAGTTTATTGTTCATTATCTTTTCATCTTTTTCTCTCTTTTTAATTATTTGCCAAACTCTTTTCAAGGGAGCCCTACACATTCTCTTTCTAAGATAGCCATCTTATTTTGTAATATTTAGCCCATAATTTCAGGTATATAACTAAAATCATTGAATTATTTTCTAGCATTCCTACCTTAATAGAAAAACGAAACAAAAATGCTCAGCCCTCCCTTTTCTAGTCTCCACCTCAACTGCTCTCTTCGATTTATTTTAACTGTTGTACTCTTATGGAGCAAAAAGTCTAAAAAAAAAGGAGCATGTTCAACTTATATGTATTTTTAAATTCCGAGGGAAGAGAGAGAGAGAGAGATTTGCAAGTGCAAGCATTAAGTCTAATCCAGGGAGCTGGTAAATGGCATATAACATAATAATAAATGAATTTAAACAAGGTGAAAAAACTTCACTACTGTAAAAACGAATCATTTCCCTCCTCTTGTAATGGCCTGGACAGTCTAACCATGGCAAAGCATCAGGTTTAGAGAGATCTAACCTTACAAGAACCTTATACTTCTTATAAAGATTGGTTAGAACTGAAAACAAAACAAAACTTACAAAGTAAGAGCTCCAAATTACCTGTAGAACTCCCTTATTGCTGATATCGACTTTTCTCGTAGAGCATCTTCAGAGAATAATTTCGCTTCATTAGATTCTCTAACTTTGCCACCTGAAGATACTGGTCTTTCCCCCGAAGTAGTAATACCTGCGGCATGGGAATCTCTGACGCTAAAGTGAGAGTTACGAACTTGAAAGCTTATTTGATCATTTGATGCCCCTGATAACCTATCATTCATGTATTTATTTGTGCTATCTTCTCTTGATGTACTCGTCATTCGATCAGAGGAAGAAGCGAAAACATTAGAACCCGATACGAATCTGTGAGGATCCCCAGCTCTCGAAGATATTTCAACCGAAGGAACATTAGGGATTAGCCCTAATCCTCTTCCAGACATTCCTTTTGCCAGTCCTCCCTGAGGACCTAAGGTAATGGAACCATCATCAGATGGTCTCTGAGGGAGGGGAACTGACATTACCCTGCTCTCATACTGCTGCCTATCCCCTTGCCTAACATCTTGGCTACTAAAACCTCGAGCCTGTGTTGGAAGACCGCGAATGCCATTGTTAGCCTGAGAACTAGGAGAATTTAGATTTGTAGTGGCCCAGTGACCAAAATTGGCAGGCGGTCCTCCCCGTCTTGAAGAAACAGCTGGACCACGAGCCAATCTAGTGGTTTGAGCTTGTCTTTCTTGAGCCGCATCCTTATGTACATCCTCAATCTTCTTTGGTCCTTCAATCTTCCTTCTTTGCTGCCATTTATTCTTTCTGAGGTCAATTGTGTCCTTCAGCATGAACCTCACCCTGGAAGACAGCTTTTCGTTTGTTGAGAGAATTGTGATTCTGTTAAAATAACTATCCATGAGTTCCTTGGCTTTGGAATGATCTATCATCACACCAATTGTGTTCATCAGTTTGCACAAGGACTCTATGTCTTCTTCATCAGGAATCTGACGATATCCCAACATTTTCTGGATGCATTCATGCATAATCCTTTCTGTTAACATCCTCTTTTTGTATAGCTCTCCAATTAAGCGAATGTTTCCCAGCATGCGCCTGCGAGCCCTATTTTTCTTCTCTTCTCTTTCGTCTTCAGTCTGGCTAATCTCTCCCTCTTCTTCGGTTTTGTTGGCTTCTGCTTGCTCTCTCTCCCCTCTTTCAAATTCTTCCTGACATTTGTTCAAGAGTAACCTTCTAAAAGTAATCTTCTCATTATTTTCAAGAAAATCAGGTAACTCACTAGCAAGATGGAAACAAAAATCCGCATACATTTCACAGAAAGTCGGCTCCATTAACGCTTTGTCAAAAATCTGTGATATAACCCCAGAAAGAGTCACTGCATTATCAATTTTAACATCCTTGACTTGGGAGAATAATTTCTCAAAATTCTGAGGTGTTAATTTGTTCAATATAGCTTTCAATAGTCTCTGCTTCTGCTCTTCCTCATCAATTGATTTTCCAACTTCGTACCTGTTAGAAGACTTGTGCATTATTTGCAAAGGTTCATGAGGGGTGGGGAATAAGCCTCTTTGGATTACACCGGCATGCTGCCACCGGTCAATATCCAGATTACTCCTTGACGTCCCTCCTTGAGAAGCCTGAGATTTAAGTGGCCCGCTGAGAATTCCGTTATGTGGATGTCTGAGGACCCCATTATTGACNCCTCTTTGGATTACACCGGCATGCTGCCACCGGTCAATATCCAGATTACTCCTTGACATCCCTCCTTGAGAAACCAGAGATTGAATTGGCCCGCTGAGAATTCCGTTATGTGGATGTCTGAGGACCCCATTATTGACCCCCTGTCCAGAACGAAAGTTTATAGCAGCAGTTCCATGACTGAGATCCATGTGGAAAGAATTGGATGGTCTTGTCCACTTATCATCATCTGAGATGCTACTACTCCGTTTGTCAATCCGAGAAGCTCCAGGAGACCTATCGATTAACCTTCCAGTACTAAAATTTGGTTCGCGTTTTATGCCAACAGAAGTAAGATTCAATACATGTGCTATGTCTGGGCCATTTTCAAAACCTTCAGGAAGATCATTGCACTGCTGCGAAAAGGCCAATAAGAAATCCCTGGAGTATTTCTTTCTACCAGAAGACTGATTACCCTGGTCATTTTGGTTCTGCTTTTCTGCGTCATTATCTGAGGCTCTCAATTTTGGAATGGATGCATCAGCTGCTTCCTCCCAGTCTTGAACTTCAGCTTTATACTGTCCATCTTCCTCAACAGAAGTTGCAACCTTACTGCAACCTTGAGATGTGTCATTCTTCGATTCTGCTGTTGAACATCTGCTATCAGTTTCTGAGGTGCTGACAGTAGCATCATGTGTTTCTTTAGTGGTCTTATATGCATTATACAAATCAGAAGCACCAGCAGCATCAGCCTTGGAAAGAACTTCCCTTATTTTCTTCTTTCTGTTAGTCTTGCCTTTAGTTGGCTCAGGCTTGTCCTTCAACTCCAAAATCATCACTCTTGGCACTCCATTAGACTGATCCGAAAATTCCTCTTTCATGTTCTGTTCAACTTCAGAGCAAACTTGAGGAATGGAAATTGTTTCTGGTTGTAACGTAGCAAATTCATTAACATCAATCTCCTTATTGCAAGCTAATTCACAATCAGTTGTTGCAGAGCCTACGGGAATGGTGGACGAGACCTGATCAAAAAGCCCTGCAGCAGACTCTTTGTTGTCAGAAGATGAAGTGGAAGGGATGCTAGAGTTTCTTGTCCTCTCAACCTCAGAGTTAATTCCCTCAGATGTATCAAGCTCAGCACCACTTTTCCTCTCAACCTCAGAGTTAATTCCCTCAGAAGTATCAAGCTCAGCACCAATGATATTTTCAGGCCTCTGTACAGATTCCGTAGGGTAAACAGCACTTTCTTTGGCAGAATTACTATCTAATAAAACAACATCAGATGCTTCACCTCCAAGTTTCTGTGCTGCTACTAAATTCTCTTGTGTCAGTCCATTGAGAACAGAACTAGGCGTTTCAGATACAATCCCAGTGGCACTGAGAATTGAAGAAACTGATGTTTGTGGTTTTTCTGCCTCCTTATGAAAGTGTTTATGCCAAGCAACCTCAACATGATCAGCACCTTGATCAGCATTCTCCAATGAAAATACAGGAGGGCCAGAAGTTCTCATAACATCAGTATTCAAAACTGATCTATAATTTCTACTTTCTGCATCAGTAGAAAGCAACCTAGTGGTAGAACTGGGTGAATCAGCGGTTGGAGCACTTGGAATGCTTGCAAAATCACTGGAAACTGATTTGGATGTACCATTGTCATTATAAGCTCCAATTATATCCTGATCATTTGAAAAACATCGAGCTCAGCATGCATTAAATTAATCAAATAAATAAATAAATATTCCCTTTTTAAATAGAGAATAATTAGACAAGTGAAGAAAGTACCTGCTGTAGTTGAGAAAGTCTAGGCTCCCTTTCACTTGACATGTTCTGGAGATCCATAATGGATTCTAAACTTTTCTTAGCCTCATTTTTCTGTCCATCAGTTTCCAACATAACAGACAAAGAATCCCCAACAGAATGCAATGATTGAGGCACTTCAGTTCTATTAATTTCAGTTGAAGCTATTAAAGAAACTGTGGATATGGCTTTATCACTTTCAACTGAAGAAACACTTCCTGATAGTTCATAAATTGGGTTCTGAAGTATTACACTACTTTCTAAATCAATCTTATTATTCTTCTGGCAGGGAACAGATGAAGCATCCCCTTGTAATGTTGAAAGCTTTGTTGGCTCTGGTTTGGCAGCAGGCAAGCTAACCCTTACTGATGATTTACCAGTCTTCTCTGAAATAGGAAGCGCAGTTGGTTTAATTGTCACTTGGACAGGAGCTGACAATGTGGCAGAGAATGATGACCCTTCTGAGTGCACTGCTTCTCCCAAACTATGTAATGGAGGTGGAGGCCCTGCTCTGCCACCAAGTGTCTGATTAAGAGAGGACGGTGGATTCATGAATGAAATAGCTTGCCCATTTTGACTGACTGGATAGCCATACCTAACAGCCGGAGCACCAGTCGGCATCTGAGTACTCGTCATATGAAGAGAAGATGGAGGGAAAAAGATTTGTGAAGGTGATTTGTAATAGTTTATCTGGTGAGAAGGACTAAAAGATGGAAGAGGCTGAGATTGAGAAGAAACATTTTGAAGTTGCCTTTGCCCGGTGGTGCCAGCATCTATGTGTGAATCGCTCCTTTTATCAAGTTTAAGCTCCTCATGGGTATCAGGATGAGTTATTTTCACAGCCCTTCTTTGAGTGCCGAACTGAGGCTGTTGTTGAGGAAACTGAGGGACAATACCAATTCCCATGCCACCTAATTGAGAGGGCATTTGGTGACCTAATTGAGGGGTAAATCCCAAGCCATGGCCCTGATGCATTATTGCCTGAGGTTGCAATGGATGAGACTGGATGTTAGGGACAAACAACTGATGAGGAACGTGTGTGACATTTCCTGCAGGTAATGCCATTGGCATCTGTAACGAGCTCGCTACAACACTTTGTGACGGCAATGGTGGATTGGGACCATTAAACTGAAAATGAATCTGAGGCTGTTGAAAGGAAACAGGTATTGGCATTACATTTGAAGGAAGAACAGAAGGTCGTGTTGTTGTTGTGTTAGGATGGTGAGCAGATGGAATGGTTGCATGAATCTCCCTCTTTGTATGAATGGGAGAATGAGTTTCTCCATTGTTAGGTTTATTGACACCTTCAACAACTTTCTTTGGTTGCTGCTTTTCCTGTTTCTGCTGCTGCTGTGGTTTTGGAATAGAGGGTATAGGCAATGTAGGCACAGCCCTAAATGAATCATGGCGGGCCTGAGTAAATAAGATTAAACAAATGAGCTTATACAGATAATACCTACAAATAAATGTTAGAACAATTATCATGATAAGAACAACTGGATTGAGAAAAAAAAGCTAAATTGCACACCAAAAAATTCAGTCTATTATGATACCTGCTGATGTGTATTAATGCTATGAGATGCATGCCTAAGAAAAAATTTTGAATCAACAAGCAATTTAAGGTATTAAGAATATCTCTTCGGGAAAGAGGGGTTTTTCATGCATAAGCACCTAGAAAAAGTAAATAATTTATATAGAATTGAACTGATTGCGGATCTTTCTAAAAACAGCCTGGTGAGATTATGTATGAACAAACCTGATCACGTTTCTGTTCATCAAGGTTTGGTGGAGCTGAAGTTGTTCGAGCAGGAATCTACATTAATCAAGATGAATCGCCCCTCGCATGAATTAAAAATAAATAAAAAAGAAAAAAATTAAAGAACGCCAACAAGAAAGTAAAAGACAATACCTGCATGCCATTTACAATCCCAGGATTGATGGTTCCAAACTGAAGAAAAGCTCCAAATGTATCACCTGAAATAAAATTAGGGAAAAACAATATAAATAACAGCAATGTTAAACCTGCAAAATTTGAGAAGACTGACAAAACTTATCACAAGCCATCGAGTACACACATAAGCAATGTAAAGCTTAAGACAATTACCAACTAACGAACTATGGGTTATGCAAGTAAAATTCTGAATTAAACTTTGAAGGCCAGAAATANCAAAACTTATCACAAACCATCGAGTACACACATAAGCAATGTAAAGCTTAAGACAATTACCAACTAACGAATTATGGGTAATGCAAGTAGAATTCTAAATTAAACTTTGAAGGCCAGAAACAAAGAAACAAAACTAAATACAAAGTTTGAAAACCTTTAGTTTGGGCAGACGATCCAGCAGCATCAGAAACAGCATGAGGCATAGCACCCACAGATTTAGGAGCTGCTCTGCCAATTTTCTGATTATTAGGTGGATCTTCTGGTTTAACATCAACAATTGCAGACCTAGCAGAGGACCCTATAAAAACCACACAAGTTAACAATCAACAATTGCACTAAGAACGGTTCAAATAAATAAACTTTCCTAAATTCATAAATGAGCGGCTAGAAAATCCATACCATTAGAAAGGACCGTAGAATAAGCTCCGTCATTTCCAGTTCTGTATGCGGCATTTGAGTTGGAGCTCACCGTGCTTTCGCTAGACTGCGCTCCCTGACCATTATCAGATTTCTTGATGCTAGAAACCATTATAAAAAAGAGGCAGTCAAAACCCTACCTTCCATCCGCCTGGTTCATGACAAACCCCTCCTACTTAAAAAGAAAAAAAAAGAAGAGGATCGATAAATACCCCACCTTCGGTTAGCGGGTAAGTCATGAGATGTTAAGGACGGGGGCNGGAGCTCACCGTGCTTTCGCTAGACTGCGCTCCCTGACCATTATCAGATTTCTTGATGCTAGAAACCATTATCAAAAAGAGGCAGTCAAAACCCTACCTTCCATCCGCCTGGTTCATGACAAAACCCCGCCTACTTAAAAAGAAAAAAAAAGAAAAAGATCGATAAATACCCCACCTTCGGTTAGCGGGTAAGGCATGAGATGTTAAGGACGGGGGCGCAGCAGCAGTAGCGACCGAGAACGCAGGAGCCGGGGCACCGCCGCCGCCTCCTCTGCCGCCACCCTTTCCACCGCCGGAGAAGCTCCTGTGCTGCCCAAAGCTTCCCGCTCGGCCTGGTTTCCTGAGATGTCCCTCGGNCGAGAACGCAGGAGCCGGGGCACCGCCGCCGCCTCCTCTGCCGCCACCCTTTCCACCGCCGGAGAAGCTCCTCTGCTGCCCAAAGCTTCCCGCTCGGCCTGGTTTCCTGAGATGTCCCTCGATCTTTTCAGCCCTAGATTGATGCTGGGACATAAATCCGACTCTCGCTTCCTCTTAAGGTTCCAACAAACCAAAAAACGTGTAAACAAGCCAGAAATCAATCATTGGTTCAACAATCCCTACCCAGATCGAAATATGAAATCCTACAACACTTGAAATGCTACCCATTTGATCGATTGCGAAACTTTAATATTCACGCAAAATCGAATCCTTACCTGATTTTAAAATAGAGTGCAATGGAAATGAAATATTTGATGAGGGATTAGGGTTTCTTCTCAGACGTAATAGCTCGGATTAGAGATGACGTCGATTAGAATCATGACGCGAGCCGGAGAAGGATGAAAATATAGCATAGCGACCAGCGTCGACGACGAAGATGCCAATTTTTAATGCTAATGATCGAAGAAGTAAAAGAAAGAAAATATTAATAGGCGTTTCAGCGACCGAGATTATTTATGGAAAGTGCGGGTTTTGGTCATTAACACGAATTCTAATTGAATTTAATCGATTCTGTGTTTTGCGCAAAATCAGTTGTCTAAGGTCTTTTTTGGGCGCGCATTTTCTGTCCGGACATCTGACGCCCTCTATGTGCGGTATAAGCTATTTCTGAGTTATTTTAAGGTTATTTTTGGGTTAAAAATAACCGAGAAATAATTCAAAAATAAAAACTACGGGTTATTTCTGGATTATTTCGGTATTATTGAAAATAACTCAGAAATAACCTTAAAATAATTCAGGAATATCCTGCGCCGCAAGTAGAGCTACGTCAGGAGTCTGCACATAAATTTTTTTGCTTTTTGGGGCAGCTGCAGCTTATCCAGCTTCTGCTGATAAACAGCTTATCCTGATAATCTGCTTATGAGTAGCTGATCCGGATAAGCTGGCTGGTTGTTTGGTTTGTGTGTTTGGAAAACAGCTGATTCTGGATAAATGACTAGTTTGCCCATGTTCGGAATAAGCTGTTTAGTTGTTTGGTTTGTGTGTTTTGTAAACAGCTTATTTGTAGATTTTTTTAGTTAAATGAACAATTTGTCACACAAAATTTGTAATTTTCTCAACAAAATTAAAGTTCAAATGTTAAGACATAAAAATACAAAAGAATTGAGTTAAAAACGAAATACATATTATTTAAAGCGGCAATTACGTTCATACCATGCTCACAAGATTGGTTCATGAATAAAATACTACTAACACTTTGTATGTTGTCATAAATTACAACATGCCAAGCATGGAACAGAAAATATTCCTTATTGTATCATCAACATTCCAGCATAGTAGTTAGAAGAACCCCAACACAAATTGCATGGGACACATATAAGTGGTAGAATGAAAGCATAATATCACAAAAGTTGTCATAATGAAATGTTCTTCCATGCTTTAAATTTAAAACCCAATGAAATGAGTTGAGCAAGATTGAAAGGCTTAAAAAGCTTGTTTATAATTGTTTGAAAAACTGTTAATATACTAACCGTTACACTTAATTATTGACTTCAAATTTTTAAGATAAACGGATGCCCTTCCAAACAAAACATCCTCTTACATTTTGTTACAACTTTCATATCAATTTACAACTACTTCTAAAGCATCACAACCTCAATCTTAACACAATTTTTACCAAACAATTATATTTTTTACAGGACACCACAACACTATAGCACAACATCACAGAGATTAACGCTAAAACCAATCATAATAAAGGCACATAGCAATAAAATCAAACCACTCCATAAAGAAAATTAGGGCTTGAATAATTTGATGTTAAAAAAATTATGATTATTATTATGATTTTTTTTTTGTAAATGTAAAATCATAACTATAAAGCTGTCAGGGCTAGTGTGAAAAAATATATTTCAGCGGCATCTTTTAGAAAAAACTGTCAAAACACAGTTTATTCAAATAGGCAAAACTGTGGTACAACCCAAAATGGATTTTGAATCTAACAATATGTAAATAAGGATTTAGATACATATTACTTGATTTTTACAAAACTTTAACTTCTAAATTTTAGTAGTGTTGAATTTAGATTGTCCTATGGATCAATCCTAAAGAATTGAGCGTAAGACAAGATGAAAAGAGAAATAGAGAGAGAAAGAGAGGCGCATTAATGAAAAGTACAATGAAAGAATTGTGTAACATTTTATCTATAAAATGATCCCCTATTTATAGACGAAATAGGTAAAAGAAATGAAGTTACATTATGTCTTTGTTTAAATAGGGTTTGTTTATTATATAGATTGTACTCTTGTGGGTTTAGAGCCTAGTTGTTCTTCAGCTTAGTTGACTTGGCAAACAACGTGAAGCGATCAGTATAGTCAATCGATTGGTTGGATAGAGACCATCGGCCAATTGATCCTTTGGGAATTATTGATAGGTTAAATTCGTGAAGATAGGTGCTAAGATTGATACGTTTGGTTTAAACTTTAATGCTTGCTTGAAATTTCGCAGCGCCATAGTAATGGATTATTTTCTTAGCGTTGCTTGAACATTCAACACACACTACGATAAAAAGAAAATAGCTAGTAAAGACATGAGATTGCTCAATTGTAAAAATCTAATATATGTTGATGATTACAGAGACTAATTTCCCCCGCAGACGAAAAAGGGTTATAAGGTCATCGAATTACAACGTTGATGTGGGAATAAACTTGTTGCAAGGAACGGGTGGGGATATATGTGGATATGTGACGACCGATGAGCGATGGTAGACGGTGGTCGAAAGTAGTCGATAGTGGACAGCGATAAGTGGTGATCGATGGCGATCGGTGGAGGTCGACGACTGCGAGAGTGGTGTTGGACTTCAACTCCTCCACAAAGCTTCAAGTTATTCTTCAAGCCTCAAACTCCCTTTCTCTCTTTTCATGAGAAGGGTGGGGCTTGAGGGTGCGTTTGAGAGAGCTTTTTTGCAGCGATGTCGTTTTGAATATGCCACCCATCGTTTGGAAATCCCATTAAAGTGGCATTTTGTAGAACTCCTTTTTTATTTTACTATTATACCACCTCGCGATCCGCGTTTCATATGTTCAAAAGACGACCCTTGCCCCTCTCTTCGCTCCTTTGCCCTAATTTCGCAGGCAGCGACTCCAATTCTTCTCCCTCTTCGATCGAGCACAGGTAAACATCTTTGTTTTTTTTTCTTCTCCTGCAATGTACTGCCGCTCCTCTGCGGTTGTTTTTTTTTGTGGAAGAGGGATTTGGGTGAATCAACCGCATTATTTCTGTGATTTTGGCTATTTCAACGTGTGGTTCTGCTGCATTACTTATGCCACTCCTCTCCTCCTTTGCATTCATTTTTTTTGTGGCTGTGGATTTAGGGTTTTGGGTGAATCTGGATTTTGGAATGTGTATGTAAATCTGATGTTCTTCTTCGTTTATGTGGCACAGTGATGAATGATTCCTCTCAACAGAAGTCATCAAATTCTTGATCGCTGAGTTTAATACAACAACAAATTTTGGTTATAAATTGATCTTGTTCTGAAGGTGAATCTCGGCATGAAGAACGTGTTGAAATATGTTAATTGATTTTGGGTAATGGTATAATTTTCACTTGGTAAAACAACTGTGGATATAACCAATTTTGCGTTCAAAATTATGTATTTCGTGAGCATTTGGTGAATCTGAATCCCTTACAATCTACTTACTTTGGTAGTTTGAGTTGGTGCAAGTGCCATCTTGTGTCTCTATTCTCAATTTTATTTCAGTTAGAACGGATAATTATTCAGAAGTTTGAAGTGCTGCAGCCTTTGTGTTGATAAATTTGGGCGAAGAAAAATAGGAATCGACACAAATTCAGAAGAACACAAAAAGATTTAATGAGGTTCGGCAAAGATGCCTACATCCTCAGGAGCAGAGCGGCGACTTCCTTTTCAATATTCAGAAAAGAATACATAATACATGATTTAGCTCTCTCAAAGACATAGGATTGCAAATAAGTTTATTTATAATCCTAGATTAAACCCTATAGTACAATATATAATTCCCAAATTACCCATGTATCGTATAGCCCCAACCCACATAACGTAACTCCCCGATTTGGACAGATTCTTCCGCTCCTCTCCGCTCCGCTTCGTTCCAGTGTCTGTCCCTATATGGTATATGAGTCATACCATAACAAATCTCCACCTTGGCGAGTATCCAACCTCTTAGAAGAAAAATACCTGTGAGTTATATCTGCATTAATGTGTGTTGGGCCATCATGCTTCTGTTGCGCCCTCGCTGATCTCAACACACTAAATTCCAAGAGGTGCACCTATTCAATTCCAAGAGACATCTCTTTATTCCAAAAGACTCCAAATTCTGGTATTACGAGTCATACATAATAATTCTCCACCTTAGTGAATATTCAGCAATTTAGGAGAAAATCTCTACCTTTCGAATATCCAATCTCTTAGGAGAAAAATTTCCACCTTGTGAATATCCTGCCCTTTAGGAGAAAATCTCTACCATGCGAATATTCAACCCCTTAGGAGAAATATCTCCACCTTGCGAATATCCTGCCCTGTAGGAGAAAGTCTCCACCTTGCGAATATACAACCTCTTAGGAGAAATATATAATGGAGTTTTTTTATGCACAAATGTGAGTTGAAGCGCTTTTCCTGTTCGCGCCAGCACCTCGACTAAAATGTTGTCCCATGAGTGAAATACCTCCACGAAATCACTGTTCGTGAATAATCGCGCCTGCTCGCTCGCCAGCACCCTACCGAACTCCACATGTCGCAACTCCTCCTGCGACGAACTTGCAAACTCCGCTGGTCGAACACCACCAAACTTCTTTGTTCGCAAACGCTCCTATTCGCGGTAATTGCACACGAACTCTTGTTTGCTAACTCCACCTCGCTTAATGTCGCAAAGGTTCATGAACTGTCGTGCCTCAAAGTCCCGATGCCACCTCTACCGCGAACTCCCTGAAGCATAACTCGTCGAACTGCCACAGCCCTTTATCCGAACTGTTTTGCATCTGTTTGTTCCCGCGAGCACGTCTGCCTTGCCAACAATTCGTAAAATTTTATATTCTCCCACGTCATAGCCAAGATTCCCTTCCTCCAGCCAAGAAAATTCAGAAAAACCTTCCAAATTTTCTTCTCCACAAGATTCCTTGTTGAGCCAGAAATTTTACTCACTTTGTCCTCCCATAAATTATACCTAATGTCGTCTTCCAGGTTTAGCCATGTATTTGCAGACCTGACGAACAACATGAGCCAAATCAGGACGAGTACATACCATTGCATACATCAAACAGCTAACAACAAGGAGATTTCTGGCAGGATCAAAGTGAGTAAAATTTATAGCTCAATAAGGAATCTTGTGGAGAAGAAAATTTGGAAGGTTTTTCTGAATTTTCTTGGCTGGAGGAAGGGAATCTTGGCTATGACGTTGGAGAATATAAAATTCTCAAATTACTGGAGCCGCGATATATTGGAAGGAAAGCAGAGTGGAGTAATTGGAATTTGATTTTCTTTCTTTTACTGGAGCCGCGAAATATTTATTTTGGTGGATTTCCTCTGCTAGATCTGTCAAGATTTCTGGCAGGATCAAAGTGAGTAAAATTTTTGGCTCAATAAGGAATCTTGTGGAGAAGAAAATTTGGAAGGTTTTTCTGAATTTTCTTGGCTGGAGGAAGGGAATCTTGACTATGACGGAGGAGAATATAAAATTCCCAAATTACCTCTGTACCATATCGTCCCAACCCACATAACGTAACTTCTCGATTTGGACAGATTCTTCCTTTCCGCTTCGTTCCAGCATCTGTCCTTATATGGTATATGAGCCATACCATAACACTTTGTGTTTTGTATTGAATCTTCATTCACAAAATTTACAACTTTATCTAAATATGTGAATTAAGCATCAAAACGTATGTTTGTTGCCTTGGTTTAATATTCTTTTTTAAGCATAGTCTAGTTTGGGTTTTCCTTCTAGAGCAGAAGACAATTTTGAGTCTTTACTATGGTAATTGAACAAATATCATATTTGTTTCACTTCACTATTGGATTGAAAATAAACTAAAGATGGTGATGGTATGTCCCGAGTAGGTTTACAGAAAGGGATCTATACTAATGTCCATGGCTATTTTACTGCGGTTCATGGCTATAAACTGTTGTTCATTGCTATAGACTGTTGTTCATGGCTATAAACTGTTGTACATTGAAGTGGAAACGTAGCAGTACATTGAACTCGGTTCATATTAAGGATATGTTTGTATTCTTAGTAGCAGAAGTTACCAATTGGAATTCAAAATGAAATTTCTATGTTTTATCTGGAGACAATTGAATTAGTTTTCAGAAAATGATTTTACAATTAAACTGTATTAAATCCCTTGTATGCTTCATTCCTTTGATGGTGCTTCTCATAATTTGTTAAATACAAAGGTTACTCATTTTCTCAGTATCAATGACAAGATATTTTGCCTGAAGTTGAAACTGTGTTGCATAAAATGTAGACCCAAGTGAATATTTCTTAAAATGATAGATGTTGTGGCTTATGGAGATAGATTTTAGTATGGGCATTATAGTTATTATCATGAATATATATATATATTGTGTTGCAATATTTTGAAGGGTGTTTTAACAGCCAAAGAAGTATATGAAGTTTTGACTCACCGTGGATGGCAGGGCTTATTTCCATTTCTTACAACTGTGCATAAGATCTGTATTGGTGAGCTTCCTCCAAATGCAATAGTTGAATACAGTGGGCAAACACCAAATTTCGTTTGATCAAAATTACAGATGAAGGATAACACTCTATATTAGTGTGTGAAATTGTAATTCACTTTTGTATATGTAACAGTGTTTCTTTGTTGCGATCAGAAATGTTTGAGTGATATAAATGTAAACGGTAAAGAGTTGTTGTGAGATATGTAAATGCAGAAGGGGTTTAATAGTATGGGAAATGAGTAAATTTTTGGGTGCTCTATTTGTGTCGAATGAGTCTGAAGGGGTTTAATTGATTCTAAAATATCTAAGAGGCAGATATTGCAGTTTTGTAAATAAAATTACAAATTTTGCATGTCAGATTCTTCATTTAACTAAAAAATATACAAATAAGCTGTTTACAAAACGCACAAACCAAAAAACTAAACAGCTTATCAAAAACAGGGGCAGAATGATCATTTATCCAAAATCAGCTGTTTTCTAAACTCACAAACCAAACAGATAGACAACTTATTTAGATCAGCTGCTTATAACCAACTTATAAAAATAAGTTGTAGCTGCCCCAAACAGACCCTGAATTATAAAATTCTAGGTGAAATTAATGCAGGAATATGAATTACTTTAATTGAACAATTCCATGAGTTTTCTTTGAACAGACGATGTTTGATGGACATTTGAGGACCTTAGTGATGTCAGAATTGAGCAAACTTGGACTCCTTGGATTTGTCTTATCGAGGTATTCGATTCGACTGGAAGCTCATCATTTTCAACATTCATTTGACTTATCCAATATGCTCAGAAAGCTTTCAAAAGTAGTTTAAATTGACTGGCTTAATGAGACGTACTCGATGATATCAAAATTGATCTAATCAAGTCAATTCAAGCTTAGAACTGTGAGCAAAATGAAAAGCTAGCTATAGCTTCAAAGAAGAAGAAGAAGAAGAGGAAAGTTGCATGCATGAGAAAATAGCTCTATCCATCAATAGAGTTCTTGATGACCTAAGATAATCTATACCCATAGTATAGTCGGAATAGTTCAACATCCTCAACATGTGAAGTGCTGCCTTGCGGCACCACCGCCGCGTCCATCCTCAGTAATTTGTTATTGGTGGCTATCAATTGGGTTGACAGTAGCATCGACAACAAAGTGGGGTATACATGGTTAAGCCCATACTTTAATTTTTCATTAAAGTATTATTTTACTTGATGTGATACCACATTGAAATAAAAAAAAATGTATTGGCCAAGTGCAAGATGAAATAAGATTACATTTGCATGTTTCTTCTTGAAAGCTTATACATTGTACTATCTTGTGTTATGATAAATTTAGTGGGGTGTCTAGGGTTAAGCCTCACAATAATGTGCTATTATGGGTTAAGAGGCCATAAAAATGTTATTAAAGATGTACATGCAATGGACTAGGGCTTGAATAAGTGGAATTAAAGGAAATCATAAGACAATAGTTTGCTATGCAAGGGTGAGGCCCAAACATAAAATTCAAATATCAGTCTTCAAGCTTTATACATAAAGGTATCAGGAACACGAGAAGCATTCAAATAGATGTTTCTAGATATATTAAAAAAGTTTTAGTAAAATTTTAAACATTTTTAGCACATTTTTTGAAGGTTTGTAATGTAATTAGGTCATGCATGCAGCTAGCTTAGTCCCAAGCTTATTGTTAGATATTTGGCCATTGTAAATGGGTTTTGGGTTTAAAAAAAAACGGAATCACTTATGAGTGATGGAAGGAAGTTTCTAGAATGGATGTACAGTTTTAATTAATTTTTCAGATGGTTTAGGTTGCACTGATGCATATAGGAACACAACAAAGCCTTATTTTTGTTAGCCTTGGATGATAACCTAAGTTGGTTTTTACATAGGGCTTTATGGATGTTTATGGATAGAAGGTATGAAATGGTAGAGGAAATATGGTTATTTTTTCCACAACAATGAAACAATAGATTACATGAAGTAAAAATAGTTATATTACTTATGAAAGCAATAAGTTGAAGTAGATCATTGAATCCCTTCAAATGTGGTCGACCCCTAAGCCTATACTTCCCTTGGAATGAACTCCAATTTTCTTCAATTACCCATTATATTTATCACCAGCAAACAAATATGATCCATACTAAGCCTATTGCACTCATAAAAAAAGAAGCAAAGGAAGAGGGAAAGAGGGAAATAATAATCCCTTTGGCTTGTCATACATTCATGGCAAAAATAAATTAGTTGCTTAAGTACATGCAATCAATTATTTTTCTGATACATTTATAGAGTAACTAATTTATTTTAATACAAATCAAAATTTCAAATACAAATCTTTATGAAAAACATTCTTCCAATATATGTTGCAATAGTAGTTTTATTACATGATATAAATGAGTCATCTTGGAGAAAATTTTAAACCTTGTATTTATAAAAAAAACATCTTGGATGGTCCGATTTCAGTCAATTGAATCTTATGATTTGTTTTTTTATTTATATTTAGGTTGAATGTTTAATTGTATCTCTTATGTTAGCCTATTATTTTGTTTTATAGGACGGAGGTTATTAACATTAATAAAATTGTAATATATAAACACTTTTCTATCATAATAAATAGAACTCATATCAAATAACTAAGTTTTGCTTATAAGTTTGTAGCATATATTCATATAAATCTAGTACATCAAACACCAAGCAGAACTCATGGGTTCTTAGTTTTATAGCTACCATACTTCTAATTGCCTACAGAAGTGATGTTTGGTTTGCCTAGGTCGCATGAAAAGGCACTATACTATGTTTTGATCTTTATACTTGTTAGTATTTGGTTGGATATTAAAATTAAGTCACGACATGCATCAATCACTATATCTTATTTTCTATCTTCTTCTCCAACTTGTTGATTCATTCTCCTTATAGGTTGATATCTCATCATAAATTATAATAGGATTTGGGTGTAATAGTGTGAGATTGATGATTTGACATATTTAAATGATGAAAATAACATAAAATTTGAAATCTTAAAAAAATGAAGCTCAATGGAAACTATAATAAATAAAGTAAAGTAATTAATACAAGTTGAGATTGTGAATTTCAACTAGTTTATGTCAATATAAACTATAATTTGACATTTTTATTAGTTCTAGAGTTGAAATATCATAACATTTTCTTAAGCTTGTTAACTTATTAACTTTTTTTACCTCTAACATAATTTCTAAGGGCAGGTTATGATACATGCAATATCAATTAGTAGATCCACCTACTAGAGGCATATCATAAATTTCATAGAATTGCTCATTAATTAATAAAATCTATTGTATAATACGAAGAAACATTACATTGAAAGAAAAATAACATAAAAAGATTATCGAGGTGCCTGATGAAATAAAAATTCATTTCTACATATCTTTTATAAAATTTGTAACCTTTTCAATTTATGAGAAGACAAAGATTTAGCATCACCCTGGTTGGTTATTTCGTATTAAAGGTCTCAAAAGATATTATTAAACACGTGCAAGTAATAAAAAAGTTTAATGGAGTAAATTAAGGAAAGTCACACGGTGATGGTCAACAATTGGGGAGACCCAAATTTTAAATCTTTAGATACGACATTTAGTGGGTACATTAAGACATGATCAAAAAGTTTTAAGTTATCTTCCTTTGGTTAATAATAAGATTAGGTTATGTACGGAGCTAGTTTGGTTGCCAACTTATAATTAGATATTGGGCTATGGTGGAAAGGTTTAAGATTCTGAAAATAATTGTGAAAATAACTGTGGATAGGTTTAAGATTCCGAAAAATAAGATTCTTGATACAAATAGTTAGAGGCAAGCGATCGACTGGAAGATTCTCAGTTGGTCGGAATTCGTCTCAGACCTGAAGTATGGTTCGAATCCCCACTCATGCATAATTAGTGTTATTATAACACCAGAAATAAATTTTTCCCTTATGTGCTCTTTGTAAGAAGTGCTTCTGTGAATAAATTTTTCCTTGTTTTTGTTCGTATTCTTGTTGACCGCACGATCCACACTCATTACACATTTTAGAATGTTGAATATAGATTTTTCATGTTCACCACGCCTAAGACAGAGCATAGGGACCAAGGAAGAGGGAAAAAAAAAAACAAGAGACGAGGGTAACATAGAAATTGTCCCGAGCGGGGCAAACTGAGGGCGTTCCCCAAGCTCTCAGACCCATTTTATTTATTGAAAAGAATCGTTACAATAGGAGTGAGTAATGCCTAAATGATTGGAAAATCTAAATGACTTTCTGCCGCTTTACATGGAAAATATCATCTTATTTATAGATCATAAGAAAATCTCGTAAATTACACCATTGCCATTGAGAGTTATAAGTCATTTTGTTTCTGGGAGTTGCAAGTCATTATGCTCCTGAGAGTTACAAGTCATTATGCTCTTGAGAGTTATTAGTTATTATGATCCCGAGAGTTATCAGTTTTTATTGTTTTCATTAACACCTTTCGTTGATAGGTCCATCCAACGATGTGGTCAGTCGGTCGGCTGACGGCTGATTGAATAAGACGACCAACTGATCTCTGCTACCATCAACATTTTTCGGACATATAAAATTGCACTTACCTATGAGGTATATAATTTGAATTTTATTTATAGAATCTTTAAATGTGGTTCTTATTTGAGTATAGTTAAAACTGAGCATGATTCCAATCATGCAATGTTATAACCTTAGTCAAACTTTCCTTGACTAGGGTTTGAACACACTTTGAAAATTTTATGGAAGCAGGTTTGGACATTATTTGAAACCCTGTTTGAATTTTGCTTAGACAAATTTTCTTTGGAATCATGCTCTAAATAAGAAGTTTGATAAAATGAGAGCTGTCTGATCTGAAATGAATTTTGAAATATATTTTTATATCAACTTATTTAATTGAATAACAATAAAATTGATCAAATTAAATTTTATCAATTCTAATCTCACCAATTAAATTGTAATTATCACATCACAACATTTAAATAATCATTAATTACAGTTGTAAATGTAATTTTTAATAATCATTAATTACAGGTGACTTTGAATGATTGAATTGTAAATTTTAAAATTTGGTGGGGTTGAGACTGTAATATTTGAAGTTAGGAGTGGTATCTTTGTAAAAACTCCAAACAAAATATTTTTTGATGATCAACAGGAGAAGACTGAAATTAATTCAAATTCTACAATTACAAACCATCTAAAGGCATCTGTCACGAGAACTCTCGGCTCTGTCGCGTTCTCTACACCGTCGTCGCCTTCTCCCAGAAGTCGAAGGCCTCTAGGCCTCGACGAGATCGCGTCCGAAATCCTCGTCTTCCTCTACCATCCGCTTCCGCTGGAACCAAGAAGCGAGGAAATCGAGACGGGAGCTGGCTGGTGAAGGCATCGACGGGATAGCGCATTGTTTCTGTTCGTCTAAATCCCTAGTACACAAAATTAAAGAATTCAGTAAATCCTGGATTCAGAGCGAAACAGTGGTAAAACGGGATTTATACAGCCGATGGAGTTGTTTTGGCAATTTGGCAACGTAAAATTTGATTAATTACTGCTACCAAAACATCCCTTAGATTGCTTTTGAGTTTAGTAATTCAGTGAAGGATGGGAAGATGTTTTTGTGGGTTGGATTCGGCGAGTTCTAGTGATCGGTGAGCTGATCTTTTGTTTCGTGCCTTGGGCTTGGACCCGGTGTTGAAACTATATCGCGAAGACTTTGCGTTTTTGCTTCTGGTTATATAGATGGATATATCAGCGATCAATGAGGATCTTGCCAACATCGATGCGCAAATCAACGATTTACTTCGAGCACTATCGTAAGATATCTGCATGTCTACCATAATTTTATTCGCCGATCCGTGGAAAATTTCTTTTCGGTGTGATGCATTTAACTTTTTCGGAGGAGGATTTGTTCCGTGGTATTTAGTTTCGTTTGAAGGCGTTAACAACAACATTATTCCGTAATTAAACAAGCACATGAAAATTGTACTGTTATAGGCTTATGAGATATGAAATATTGGCACAGAGATAAGACATTTACTAGCTGTTGCTAATGAATTCAAATAAAAGAGCANCTAAGGGTAGGTTATGATACATGCAATATCAATTAGTAGATCCACCTACTAGAGGCATATCATAAATTTCATTGAATTGCTCATTAATTAATAAAATTTATTGTATAATACGAAGAAACACTACATTAAAAGAAAAATAACATAAAAAGATTATTGAGGTGCCCAATGAAAAAAAATTCATTTCCACGTATCTTTTCTAAAATTTGTAACCTTTTCAATTTATGAGATGACAAAGATTTAGCATCACTTTGGTGGGTTATTTCATATTAAAAGGTCTTAAAAGATATTATTAAACACGTGCAAGTAATAGAAAAGTTTAATGGAGTAAATTAAGGAAAATCACACAATGATGGTCAACAATTGGGGAGACCCAAATTTTAAATCTTTAGATACGGTATTTAGTGGATACATTAAGACATGATCAAAAAGTTTTTAAGTTATATTTTCTTTGGTTAATAATAAGATTAGGTTATGTACGGACCTAGTTTGGTTGCCAACTTATAATTAGAAATTGGCCTATGGTGGAAAGGTTTAAGATTCTGAAAATAACTGTGAAAATAACTATGGATAGGTTTAAGATTCTGACAATAAGATTCTTGATACAAACAGTTAGAGGCAAGTGATCGGCTGGAAGATTCTCAGTTGGTCGGAATTCCTCTCAGACCTGAAGTATGGTTCGAATCCCCACTCATGCATAATTAAAACTTCTTTCCATCCAGCTTGTAGGGCCCAAATATCCCACTTGCACGAGAAAGAGAAAAAAAATTTTTCCTGCTAGCCAATCTGACTTGAAACAGCAGGCAGCTGAAGGTGGAACGACAACATTATTTGGAACACCGAACTACATTCGATCCTTCCATTGCCCAAATAAAAAGTAAAATTTTTTAAAAGATCTAATTTGGAGTCTGATTCTGAGCTCATTTGAAGTATTGATGTGGAACAAATGTTCCTTCTTCCATTGTGTTGGCTGACTGAAAATAAATAGCATCAGAGATGGGGCGGCCTGAGAAATTGGAAGTGCTTGATAAAAAGTAGAACAGGCCAGAAAGGCGCAAAACTCTCTGCGTGACAAGGATGGCCGGTGGAAGTGGCCAGTCGTTAGAGAGGGAAAAATATTACATCAGGGCTCCTAACGTAGAGCTACGTTCAGAGCCCACTGATATGCGGACACGTGGATGTGACAGAAAAAAAATTGTTTTAGTGCAGGGAATATTTCTCCCGTGTTATTCCGCATTATTCAGCTGTTATTGTGGTTGTATTTATATGTTATTGTGTTCTGAGAATATTTTTGGTGTTATAATAACACAATAACACATTAATACCACCACAATAATACATGAATAACGCAAACTAACGCAGGAGGAATATTCTCCTGTGTTACCAGGAGGGATCACAAGAAAGCACACGCGTTTTCTTGAAGCCACGTGTACGCATATCAATGGACTCCGAACGTAGCACTACGTTAGGAGTTCTGATGTAATCTTTTAGAGAGTATTTTAGAGGAGATATTGCCGACGAAACGGGCTGTTCGAGGGAGGAATTTCTGGCCGGACGGGAACCAGTCGGNGCAAAACTCTCTGCGTGACAAGGATGGCCGGTGGAAGTGGCCAGTCGTTAGAGAGGGAAAAATATTACATCAAGACTCCTAACGTAGAGCTACGTTCATAGCCCACTGATATGCAGACACGTGAATGTGACAGAAAAAAAATTGTTTTAGTGCAGGGAATATTCCTCCCGTGTTATTCCGCATTATTCAGGTGTTATTGTGGTGGTATTTATATGTTATTGTGTTATGAGAATATTTTCGGTGTTATAATAACACAATAACACATTAATACCACCACAATAATACATGAATAACGCGAAATAACGCAGGAGGAATATTCTTCTGTGTTACCAGGCGGGATCACAAGAAAGCACATGTGTTTTCTTGAAGCCACGTGTCCGCATATCAGTGGACTCCGAACGTAGCGCTACGTTAGGAGTTCTGATGTAATCTTTTAGAGAGCCTTTTAGAGGATATTACCGACGAAACGGGCTGTTCGAGGGAGGAATTTCTGGCCGGACGGGAACCAGTCAATCCGGTCAGCTGGGTGGTCGTCTCGTAGAGAGATTTCTCCTTATGTGCTCTTTGTAAGAAGTGCTTCTGTGAATAAATTTTTCATTATTTTTGTTCGTCTTCTTGTTGACCGCACGATCCACACTGATTACTCCTTTTAGAATGCTGAATACAAATTTTTAATGTTCACCATGCANTGTAAGAAGTGCTTCTGTGAATAAATTTTTCATTATTTTTGTTCGTCTTCTTGTTGACCGCACGATCCACACCGATTACTCCTTTTAGAATGCTGAATACAAATTTTTCATGTTCACCATGCCTGAGACAAAGCATAGGGACCGAGGAAGAGGAAAAAAAACGAGAGACGAGAGTAACATAGCAATTGTCTCGAGCGGAGCAAACTGGGGGTGTTCTCCGAACTCTCATACCCATTTTATTTATTGAAAAGAATCATTACAATAGAAGAAGCGAGTAATACCTAAATGACTGAAAAGTCTAAATGACTTTCTGCCCCTTTACTTGGAAAATATCATCTTATTTATAGATCATAATGAAATCTCATAAATTACACCATTGCCATTGAGAGTTATAAGCCATTTTGCTTCTGGCAATTGCAAGTCATTATATTTATGGGAATTGCAAGTCATTATGCTCCTGAGAGTTAGAAGTCATTATGCTCTTGAGAGTTATTAGTTATTATGATCCCGGGAGTTATCAATTTTTATTGTTTTCATTAACACCTTTTCGTTGATATGTCCATCCAACGATGTGGTCAGTCGGTCGGCTGGCGGCCGATTGAATAAGGCGACCAACTGATCTCTGCTACCATCAACATTTTTCAGACATATAAAATTGCACTTACCTATGAGGTATATAATTTGAAGTTTATTTATAGAAGCTTTAAATGTGGTTCTTATTTGAGTATAGTTAAAACTTAGCATGATTCCAATGATGCAATGTTATAACCTTAGTCAAACTTTGCTTGACTAGGGTTTGAACAAACTGTGAAAATTTTATGGGAGCAGGTTTGGACATTATTTGAAACCCTGTTTGAATTTTGCTTAAACAAATTTTCTTTTGAATCATGCTCTAAATAAGAAGTTTGATAAAATGAGAGCTGTCTGATCTGAAATGAATTTTGAAATATATTTTTATATCAACTTATTTAATTGAATAACAATAAAATTGATCAAATTAAATTTTATCAATTCTAATCTCACCAATTAAATTGTAATTATCACATCACAACATTTAAATAATCATTAATTACAGTTGTAAATGTAATTTTTTTAATTAAATTATAAATATTTTTTAAGTTATTTAACTTGCTATTTTTCCTAAAACAATGCTAAAATAAAAAAGAGTTTTTACATATATACCATGTAATTTTTCAATTTTTTACATGCATACATCTTTTTGATGCATAAGAAAAATGAAATGTACAATTTTATGCATTGGCAATGTGACATGTAAGTAAAAATTGAAACTTAGATGATCGATATTTATTTGCATAATAATTTCATGGACTGTAACTTAAATCTTCCAAAAAAAAAGTGGGTTTTTACATACATGCCACTAAAAACTTCCAATATAACAACTTCAATACCCAAACTTCAAAATATAATTAAATCACCCAAAATTTTTGCCTTTTTCGAAATAGCTATCATCTAATTGATCCCTCGCCGGTCTCTCCCCCCAGGGAAAAAATATTACATTAGTACTACACACGTAGAGTAACGTGCGTAGCCAATGAAATTACGCCACGACACCCCACGCGATAGAGAAAAAAACGGCGCGGTAACAAGAGAAATATTCTTCGCCGTGTTATTCATGTGCTATTGTGTGTTATTCACGTGTTATTGATGCGTTATTTTGTTATTATAACACCAAGAATATTCTCAAGATACAATAACACATAAATACCACATAATAACACCTCAATAACACGGGAAATATTCCCGATAGAGAAAAAACGGCACAGTAACACGGGGAATATTCTCTTCTGTTTTATTCATGTGTTATTGTGTGTTATTCATGTGTTATTGATATATTATTGTGTTATTATAACATCAGAAACATTATAAGAGGAAATTTCTTAGAGTAGTTGTTCTCATTTGTCGATCAAAACTGATTTGATTGAGAATCATTCAAGTTTCTTGGAAAAAGAAACAAACGTCAAATGATAGCCGCAGACAAACGGTGGATTGGAAAACAACAGTAAGCGCCAAGTGATAGGCGAGCCAAGGAACCGACAGAACCGTCACTGGTGACTTTGAGTGATTGAATTGTAAATTTAAAATCTTGGTGGGGTTGAGACCGTAATATTTGAAGTTATTAGTGGTATCTTTGTAAAAACTCAAAACAAAATATATTTTGATAATCAACAGGAGAAGACTGAAATTAATTCAAATTCTACAATTAGAAACCATCTAAAGGCACCTGTCACGGGAACCTCTCGGCTCTGTCGTGTTCTCTACCCCGTCGTCGCCTTCTCCCAGAAGTCGAAGGCCTTTAGGCCTCGACGAGATCGCGTCTGAAATCCTCGTCTTCCTCTACCATCTTCTTCCGCTGGAACCAAGAAGCGAGGAAATCGAGACGGGAGCTGGCTGGTGAAGGCATCGACGGGATCGTGCATTGTTTCTGTTCGTCTAAATCCCTAATACACAAAATTAAAGAATTCAGTAAATTCTGGATTCAGAGCGAAACAGTGGTAGAACGGGATTTATACAGCCGATGGAGTTATTTTGGCAATTTGGCAACCTAAAACTTGATTAATTACTGCTACCAAAACATCCCTTAGATTACTTCTGAGTTTAGTAATTCAGTGAAGGATGTGAAGATGCTTTTGTGGGTTGGATTCGGCGAGTTCTAGTGATTGGTGAGCTGATCTTTTGTTTTGTGCCTTGGGCTTGGACCGGTGTTGAAACTATATCGCGAAGACTGCGTTTTTGCTTCTGGTTATATAGATGGATATATCAGCGATCAATGAGGATCTTGCCAACATCGATGCGCAAATCAACGATTTACTTCGAGCACTATCGTAAGATATCTGAATGTCCACCATAATTTTATTCGCCGATCCGTGGAAAATTTCTTTTCGGTGTGATGCATGTAACTTTTTCGGAGGAGGATTTGTTCCGTGGTATTTTGTTTCGTTTGAAGGCGTTAGCAACAACATTATTCCGTAATTAAACGAGCACATGAAGATTGTACTGTTCTAGGCTTATGAGAAATGAAATATTGGCACAGAGATATGACATTTACTAGCTGTTGCTAATGAATTCAAATAAAAGAGCGCTTAATACTTCTTCAAAAGAGAAGAATTTTGCTTCCACTGCACGTTCAACCTTCATTGGATTAGGAGTTTGAAGTTCCACCTAAAATTTGTTCACCAATAATTATTTCTGTGATTTCGGTTCTATCTCGCAATATTTTATTCATAACTGTATGGCTTTCCTCTATGTCGTTACCCGTGATTTTGATTCTTTGCAGAAATGGGTTTCAGAAACTGGATAAGGTCAAAGATCCGAACAGGCAGAGCAGGCAATTGGAAGAACTAACTGAAAAGATGAGAGAATGCAAGAGGTACATTGTACTCCTTTTTCCTCATATTTTTTTTAATAGGAGGATCTACATACATACCATTCAATTCCAATGTATTTACATATCTAACTCCTGAACTTAAATTTTTTCATGCATACCACCTTACCTATGTATGAAAAGGTTTATTTCATTGTTTTTTAAAAGTTAATATGGTGGTATTTTTGATGTGATATGAAAGATTTGAGTGGTATACATGTAAAAGACAAATTTTTGGTGTTAGATATCTAAATACATATGACTTTGTTGGTATGTATGTAAATTAGAAGAGACACACTAGCATTGGACTGATTGCTTTGTCTTGTTAAAGCAGCAGCCTGCCACCCTCTCTGAATGAAAAGTAAACAAAAGAAAAGAGCATATAATCTGACACCTACATCTAAGTTTTCTTACATAAACACTTAGATTAAGCTGATATCCATTTTTGCGAAGGACCAATATTAGTTGCTCGGGATATAAGAACCAACAAATAAGTTTCATACACCAGGTTAAATATGGAACACTACAAGTACAAATTTCTGCTCAACACAGACAAAAAAGAACTTATATGAACCTTTTAAGAACAACAACAACAATAAGCGTCTATCCCACTCNGTACAAATTTCTGCTCAACACAGACAAAAATGAACTTATATGAACCTTTTAAGAACAACAACAACAATAAGCGTCTATCCCACTAAGTGGATTATATGAGCATTTTTAGAAATGAGAGGAAAATTTAATTGATTTTAAAAGTGGAGCCCAAATCATAAAATTAAATTTTATTATTAGATGAAAGAAAAATGATTTTAAAGTTTGTGAGGTGACTCAAGGTGAACATGATAGAATAATAATTATGGACATATATCTCATAAGTATAAATTAGCCAACCTAAGAAATGTTTGCTTTAGGATGGGAAGACTTTTTTGCATTAAAAAAATTGTAATAAAAGTGTTTGAGAGAGTCTAGAAGGATATAAACATAAAAAAAAAGACTTGATGGTGGAATTAGGAGNATATGAGCATTTTTAGAAATGAGAGGAAAATTTAATTGATTTTAAAAGTGGAGCCCAAATCATAAAATTAAAGTTTATTATTAGATGAAAGAAAAATGATTTTAAAGTTTGTGAGGTGACTTAAGGTGAACATGATAGAATAATAATTATGGACATATATCTCATAAGTATAAATTAGCCAACCTAAGAAATGTTTGCTTTAGGATGGGAAGACTTTTTTGCATTAAAAAAATTGTAATAAAAGTGTTTGAGAGAGTCTAGAAGGATATAAACATAAAAAAAAAGACTTGATGGTGGAATTAAGAGCAGGGGCAAAATTGGCCATCTTTTTGAGG
>JXCR01143099.1:248477-329624 GCA_002079205.1 Phalaenopsis hybrid cultivar | reverse complement strand
TTTTCCTGTCAACTTTTGTGTGTGGGTTAGAGGTGCATTCTTGGAGTATGCAATGGCAACTTCAAGAGAAAGCTTTCTCCCCGTAATCATGTTGGTCTTGGTATTTGTTGTTTTTTATACATATTCTTTTTCATCGACTTTGATTTTTTTTTTGTGTGTGTGTTTTAGGTTTGGCTAAATGTGCAAAAGTATAATTTTTTTTTATTATCGTGTAAATGTTAATTTCTGTATGGTCTTATTATGCCATGNATATATATATATATATATATATATATATATATATATATATATATATATATATATATATATAAAGAATAGGATCTTGGAATATCGGTACTCTCATAGGCCAAATTAATGAAATTAGTTGATATTATCTTTCATAGGAAGATAAATATCTTATGTATTCAATAAATTAAATTGATTAGAGAAAAAGCTAAGGAGATTGATAGGTTAGGTTTTAAACTTTGGTATTTAGGTAGGAGTCGCATTAGAAATTGTATAGATGTAATTATAGATAATAGTTTGAAAGATAACATTGTAAAAATTAATAGAATTGAAGATAGAATTATAACCCTTAAGATTTTCTTGATACTAAAATTTTTAATGTTATAAGTGCTTATGCTCTTCAAGTAGGTTAAGATATATGTTTTAAAGAAAAATTATAGAATGATCTAGAAGAATTAATATAAATGATATCTCTTGAAGAAAAAAAATTTATTAGAGGAGATTTAAATGAACATGTTAGTAGACTGATAGAAAATTTTAGAACTATTCATATTGGNTCTTCATTTGCTCTTCTTCTATAAACATACTATTTATGTCAGCCATTTAATATTTAAAAGAGTTTTTACTAAGATAAACAGTTAAACATGTTAACTTATACAACAACTTAGTGAATAACACAATTATACTGTGTACTAAACTTTTATTCATATGCTCTAACATGATGTTAAAAAATGATAAAACATTAAAATTATATTTTATTAAAACTTTTAAATATTTTTATTTTTTTTAAATTTTTTTATAAAATTTTAATGNTACTATTTATGTCAGCCATTTAATATTTAAAAGAGTTTTTACTAAAATAAACAGTTAAACATGTTAACTTATACAACAACTTAGTGAATAACACAATTATACTGTGCACTAAACTTTTATTCTTATGCTCTAACATGATGTTAAAAAATGATAAAACATTAAAATTATATTTTATTAAAACTTTTAAATATTTTTATTTTTATTTTTAAATTTTTTTATAAAATTTTTAATTGTATTTTATTTAAAGACATCTCAAGAGTTTTGTTTAAAATATTGTAATAATTAAGTTATATTCTTTTTCATTTTTTGTTAAATATTCTTCCTTTCTATTTTTGTGTACGAGCACAATAGAATCTTTAATGACTATTATATGTAGTAGACTCTTATGATTGACTTTTATATTTATTATATTTGATTTTCATTTAATTTCTATGTGCGAATACAATAGATTGACTTTCATATTTATTATATTTGATTTTCATTTAATTTCTATGTGCGAATACAATAGATGAAACATTTGTAAAATAATATTCATTTACTTTGTTTATACTATTATAATTTAATCCATAAAAATATGAATGAATTTTTTTTTTTNTATTCATTTACTTTGTTTATACTATTATAATTTAATCCATAAAAATATGAATGAATTTTAAAAANTATTCATTTACTTTGTTTATACTATTATAATTTAATCCATAAAAATATGAATGAATTTTAAAAATAAAAAAACTGAATTTAGTATAACCTTACAAGCAAAAACATTAATTATTCATTTATTGTTTTGAGGCTCTCTTATTTCTCTTTTTTATCTAGAATGTTAAGTCTTTTAAAATTTTTATAATACAATTAGATATCTCATAAGTGTGCATCAATTTATTAATTTATTATATTTTTTATTAAAGCATATATATATATATAAGGAATAGGATCTTGGAATATAGGTACTCTCATAGGTCAATTAATGAAATTAGTTGATATTATGGTTCATAGGAAGATAAATATCTTATGTTTTCAATAAATTAAATTGATTAGAGAAAAAGCTAAGGAGATTGATAACTTAAGTTTTAAACTTTGGTATTTAGGTAGGAGTCGCATTAGAAATTGTATAGATGTAATTACAGATAATAATTTGAAAGATAATGTTGTAAAAATTAATAGAATTGAAGATAGAATTATAATTAAGATTTTCTTGATACTAAAATTTTTAATGTTATAAGCGCTTATGCTTTTCAAATAGGTTAAGATATAGGTTTTAAAGAAAAATTATAGAATGATCTAGAAGAATTAATACAAATGATACCTCTTGAAGAAAAAAAATTATTAGAGGAGATTTAAATGAACATGTTGGTAGACTAATAGAAACTTTTAGAAATATTCATATTGGCTACGGTTTTGGAGGGATTAATGAAGAATGTAAAACCATATTAGATTTTTGGGAAAATTACATACATATCACCAAATTCTTATGAATTTACCTATCTCACATCTAAAGTTCCATTTTTACACACAACACTTTACTTATAGATGAAAAAATGGATTTGACTATTAAAAGGTGATGATGAGTGTTATTTTTCAAATGATGTTTGTAATTATGAAAGTTTTGGTGTGAGATAAGTAAATATGGAAGATTTGGGTGCTATGTATGCAAAATCCCCTAGATTGTTTAACATATGATTTTATTATTACTAATACTTTATTTAAGAGAAGAGATGAACATATTATTTTTTATAAAAATGGATCTAATAAAACACAAATTGATTATTTTTTTATGAGAAAAAGATATCGTCGAGAATGTAAAGATTGTAAGGTCATTCTAAGTGAAAATTTAAGTATTCAACATCGATTATTAGTTCTAGATTTTAAAATAAAGAATTGTAAGATAAAAGTTTCTAAGAAACATTGTTATAAAATTAAATAGAGCATCTGAAAGACACATATAAAATTATTTTATGAGTAAACTTCAATATTTCAAGATTTGAGATGTTTATGAAGAAACAAATTCTGTGGGATAAAATAACAAACACTATTAAACAAGCGACAAAAGATGTATTTGTAGAGCCTCTTAACATTGCATTCCAATATTCTCTCAGGTTTCTCTATATAAGACAGATCAGGCACTATATCAATTGGATCTGTAATAACTTGATGGATCAACAGTATATTTTCCAAGTATAGAGATATGAAATAGATCATGTATTGCTTGCCTGCAGGCTGGTAAAAATAATCTGCAAGCTACATTTCCAATCATTTCAATAATTTCATATGACCCCATATAATGTGGACTTAATTTCCCTATTTTTTCCGAATTTTGCAAATCATTCATTCGACTAACCTTGATAATTACAAACTTCCCAACATCAAATATGATTACCATGGCTTATACTAATTTATCATTTTTCTAAAGTGAACGTTATTCTTTCCTCTCAGGTTTTGTGCCATTTAGAAGTGAAATCTTAGAATGCAATGTAAATGTTGATGGCAACTTAAAAGAGAAGCTTTTTCCTTGTACTAATGTGAGACATAATACTTCTATTTGTTAACTTTTGTCCTAGTTCTTTTTCATCAACATGCTTTATGATTGATTCTGCATGTGATTGGATTTGATCAATCTTCTGCAATTTGGCTTTTCGTACTGAGATATGAATCTTAATCATTATATGGCCTTATTCAATATAATATTTAGGTATTCAATATAATATCATTATAATATGTTTTTTATTGATTTAGAAAAAGCTTACGATAAGATTCCAAGAGAAATCCTTTGGAGAGTAGAATAGTGTTGATATGAGTTATATTCAAGTCATTAAAGATATGTACACTAGAGTTGTTACTTGTGTTCGTACAGAAGGAAGATTGACCAAATATTTTCCTATTTCAGTTGGATTATGTCAGGGATCAACTTTAAGCCTATATTCTTTTTGCTTTAGTTATGGATGCTCGTACTGGACATTTACAGGAGGACGTACCTTGGTGTATGCTTTTCGCTGATGATATCCTTCTTGTGGATAAGACTAGAGAAAGAGTTTATGAAACACTCGAGTTATGGAGGTCTACATTGGATTCTGAAGACCTTCGTTTGAGTAGAACTAAAACTGATTACATGGAATGTAATTTTAGTAGTAGTAGCTCTAGTGACAGAGTTGTAATTATGGGTGATCAAATCATTAAAAGGTGTGAACGCTTTAGATATCTTGGGTTTATTGTTCAAAATGATGGTGATATAGATGAGGATGCTATTAGTAGAATTCAAATTGCTTGGTTGAAGTGGAGGAATGCATCAGGCCAATTGTGTGATAGAAAACTACCGCTTAGATTGAAAGGAAAATTTTAGAAGATGTTGGTGAGACATGCAATGCTGTATGGCGTAAAATGTTGGCCTTTAAAAGAGAAGCATAAAAGCAAGATAAGTGTTGACGAGATGAGAATGCTTAGGTGGATGTAGCTCCAGTGGTAGACAAAATTAGATAGAGTCGTCTTAAATGGTTTGGTCACATTAAACGTTGACCATCTAATGATCCGATTAGGAGAGTAGATGTTTTAAATTCGATTTATGTTAAGAAAGGCAGAGTTGAACCTAGAAAGACTTGGGCATATTGTATAAAAAATGATCTTAATTTATTAGAATTAAATAAAAATATGACACTCAAAGGACGCAATGGAGAAAAAAGATTCATGTAGCCGACCCTACTTAGTGGGATAAAGGCTTTTTGTTTTTGCTGTTTTATTCAATATAATATTTCTCTCAAAATGTCCGGGTTTGTATGATCCTTAATTTATGATTCAGAGCGAACACTAGGTGTGTCTGTTTTTCTTCAAAAGTAAAAACCTGTAACCTTAATTAAAGTTGATTGACTGCAAATTTTAATCATATGTGGTTTTTTATGCATCTCATCATATAATGCTATCGGAGAAACTCTATATCCCAGGACACATTGCAGCAATGTTGCCGTATTCTGATTTCCTATTAGATTCTAATTGTCTGTACATGAGCTAAATTTGGGTTGTACCACATATTGTTTTGTTTACAATGTTTACTTATTAGAATCACAGTTTAAGAATACTGATAGAACTGTATGAACGCAATATATTTGAAGGACTTTTTAGTAACTGATGTTTCATCTCTTACAAAAATATTTGTTTGGTTTCAAAGAAATTTTAGAGTATCTGCTTGAAGGTTAAAAAAGCTTGATGCTAAAAATTATGTATCATAGATGATAAAATTTACAGTTTTATATAAAAAAGATTGCTGATGCCAGAATGATTCTGGAAAAATCAGGAATTGAAGTTGACAGAAAATAGGATACTGTCACAAAATTATTCCTCTTTGTTATATGCTTAGCTAATAAGTGCAAATACTTGGGCAAAATAAAATTTTATTCAACTTAAGAATTCATGGAAATAAAGTAGAAGTATTAGATAAATCTAGTAGCACAGTAAAAACGATATACACAAAAATAAATTCATTTACATGGTCATGAATCAATTAGTTAATCATTGATTTTTATTTATCTTTTGTGTCAAGAAAATAATAGTATTTATGATAAGAAAAACAAAACGTAAAAAGACATTACAATTGAGCCGAAATAATAGTTTTAATAGTTTTATTTTTTTCACTTTTACTATTTGTAATACCATTATGAGTATTATGACCTTTTAATAATGTATAATATTTCTATTTTAATGTAAATTATTATTATGATTAATGTATTTCTTATTTATATAATAAGTTATTTATATTCATTGGTTATATTATTAATTATGTTTAGTTACTTAGTATAATAAACTAGTTTTATAATATAATATTTTAAATACTCATTATATTTGTAAGTTATTATGTATAATAGAGATCTTCACTCACCAAAAAAATATAATTGATTATATATATTATATTTTAATAAATTTATTTTTCAATTTTTTTGGATGATTTTTTTTATCAATAAACTATTTTTTGCTTGCTAAATAATAAGAATTATAATAAATGTTTTGCCCTCTTCTTTTACATATTCTATATTAATGGAGATATGATGAGGTTGTAGTTTAGAGGTAAACATATCAAAAATTTCATGTAAGTCCCTTCAAAATATTTGCAATTATTTTGATGTCTACAGACATTATTCTTCTCACTATCAAAATTAATCATGTCATAATCTTTCCGAACCCAACTTAGGCTTAACCAACTTGATATATCCTAGTTAAGTCATCTTCCTCTCGTAGGTAGTGGGGATAGTTATCTGTTAACTCTTTATCTATATGGATATAGCTATGATGGAATTTATTGTAGCACCAATGCAATGTGTATTGGAAAATGGTTTGTGTTAGGGGTGTGAGTCAAGCCTTTAGGTTTTAGGGTTCTTCAAGTTGACTCGAGCTTGGTTTGTTAGCACGTCAAGCTGACTCAAGCTCGGCTCGATCAGTGGCTCGTGAACTGAGCTGAACGAGCTAACAAGCCAAGCTCAAGCTAGCCTTGACTCGACTCATTAGCTCATGTGCTGGCTCGTTTAAAAAAAAAATAATATAATATATGTTCAAAATATGTTAAATTTGAAGTCTTTATATTTAAAGCATTAAAAATATTTAAAAAATAATATTTTTTATTTTATATTAAGTGATTTATTCTTATTTTTTCTCTTAATTGCTCAATCTATTTTTAATTTTATTATAAAGATTAATGGTACCTTAAATTAATATTATTTTATCTATTTTATAGTAAACATGCCGGCTCGAACTAGTTGACTTAAGCTCGAGCTTTAGCTCGAATTTGATAAAATTAATCAAACTCAAGCTTAAGCCGAGTGTGGCTTGTGCTCGACTCGACTCGCTTGCACCCCTAGTTTGTGTTATGAGGGACAAAACTGAACACAATAGTTTCATGCACACGCGGATAAGAGAGACATTAACTTTCTTATTGAGTTTGGTTCTGTTTGGGGGAGATGATGAAATTTTTTATGGTTGTTTTATCTCGTTATTTAAAAAGTTTGGGCTAACTAGAAGTAACACGAAACACATTGGTAGTTAAGCGACAGTTGATAATATTTTTTTTGTATGTGTCTGTAGTAATTAATATTTTTTGTCCTATTCATGAAGATTTATTGGGCATTTGTTAAAAAATGTCTACTTCCACCATATTGGAATAATATATTTTTAAATATTGTTAGCTTACTTAATTTGCTTGGATTGGCATAACATACTTCTAATTTGACCTTATTCACTGCTCTTGTTTCTAGTTGTTTAGCATGGGTATGCCACTGCTCTACATAGTTGGTTGGACAATATAAAACACAGAAAATAAATGATTAAAATCTGTATACCTAGATGATTTCATGTTGGCGTGCTTGGATAAGATATTTTCGTGAATCCTAATATGATCCGTTTAAGGTTACGTGCTCGCATAAGAAATTTCGTGGATCCTAATCTGGTCTGTTCATGGTTGGCACTTAGTAAAAAAGGTAGCTCTGCAAGCCTGCAAGTGCAGGGTGCCTGATGGAATGCCAACAGAACACAGGATCTTAAACTGCTATTACAACTGGATAACAAATTGGGCTACCCTGGAGCAATTCAGGATTTTTTTAAAGTGGATTTGCACAGTTTTGCAGCAGCCAATTCTTTGTTGCAACCCACTTTAATGGATCTTAGCATAATTTGGAAATATTATATATCTATGTAGTTTTTTATTTGTGTTGTATATATTTTCATGTAATGTTGGCATGTCCTTGGGTGCTTCTGATAGCCTGCCTACTGACTAGGGTTACTTAACGGTAAAACTAGAAGGCCTGCTGCCTGCATACTGCTTAGGTTACTCAGCAGTACAAAGCCTTTAGAAATTAAAATTTTCTCTTAGAAAGCTTCATCTTGAGCTTGAATGTTGAAACTGCACAAGTTTGTAGCTTCTTATTTCCACTATTTTAGTTACATTTATGCCTGTTAACGCTGTTACACTGGCTTGATTGTTGTGTGGCTAGACTGTTGTTTTTTGATAAAGAACACTTTCTTAACATGTGTGTGAGCGCGCGCCCGCACATACACATTGAACAAAATATATTATTCTACAAAATGTGTGCTAGGGTATGAACAAAATATATGATTCTACAATTTGTACTTATATACAAATGAATGCATGCAATTTGTACACTTATATGTGTGCACACATATGAACATACACTCATAAATTGTGAGCTAATGCGCATCTAATCATGCAAATAACATCATGTTGCTTAAAATATTTAATGCTAATTATAATACATAGGCCTATATGTGCTAAGATCGATAGTTATGTAATTTGAAATAAATGAAGCTAGTTGACGTGGAGCTTCCCGCACGAGTTCCGCAAGCTGTCCACGATCCCTGCTACAGTGCCACAGGATTTTTCAGCTTGGACTGGTCTAAAAGGGCTGGCAGACACTTCCTCTTTGTGGATTCCCTCCTATTTAGAGCACGGCCCACTCCTCTTTACCTTAGGACTATATATTTGTTATTTTTGCATGTTTAGGACAGTTATGCATTTGCTTTTGTTCATGACAACCACCGACTGCTGGTGTTCCCCTTCTAAAGTTGTATTCGAAGTCGAGCATGTGCTACGGCTGTAACTCTTTCATGTTGGTGACATTCTCTCAGGGTTTGAGTTGTGCTTTGGTTGTAGCTCAATCTCCCGGGGATATTTATCCTCCCCCCCCCTCCCCGGATAATCCTCCCTTTGCTGTCCCTTAGTCCACCACCCTCCTCTCCTGCACTGCCCCTCGCCGTCCTAGCCCTCCACTTCACTGCTGCTGCTATCCTTGGCTCTTCCGCTTCGTTGCCAATGCAATTCCAACCCTTCCTTTTGCTGGCCCAGCAACCTGCAACCCATTTCAACATCTTAGCAGCACTCTTCGACCACCTAGTCGATCTCCAGCATCCCACGGATCAATCCCTAGTGTGCGTTTGTGTCATGCTTGTTTGTAACCGCCTATTTGCTTTTCCTATTATTGTTTGGGTTAACTCTATTATCGCTAGTGCTCGTCTCTTATCAGCTCAATTAAGGGTTTACATACGGTTGTTAATCTTAAGTTAGTGGATAAGGCACATGGGATCAAACCAACTTGTATAAACTTGATTACAAGACATTTCGTCCCAAAATGAAACAAGTTATATCCTGTAAGCATTAAACATTTTGAATCATGGAACGCTAAACATAAGACCATAATTCAAATTAATGTTCATACCATTCAATTCTTATGTATTTACATATCTAACACCTATGCTCTTGTGTTTACATGTATAACACTTTAATATCATAAAGCTATGCATGAGATTATGCATTTAACTTTTAAAAATTAAGTAATAAAGGTATTTTTGATCAGTTGTTAAAGATTTGAGTGCTATGCATATAAATATGTAAGTTTAGGTGTTATATATTTAAATACATAAGTATGTGGTGGTGTGTAAATGCCCCAGAAATTATTTATGCTAACCGATTAAATCTTGTTTGTCATGAAGCTAATTGAATTTTCAGTTTTAGATTAAATCATTATTAAACAAGGATCTTTGTCTAAAGCATGATGCAAATAATTTTTTTTTATCTTGTTCTAACATAACAAAAATTGTACATTCATAAAATTGATATATCATAAAAAGTGATAGGTTAGCTAAGTATAGGAATGTACTTTCTCTGTTCTGTTTGTCCCTTTACCAATTTTAAATTTGGTCATAATTGACTAATTCTGAAGGTAAAGTTTTTTCTTTGTTCTTCGATTTTTTTTATCAATTTCTTGTTTGGAATTGCAGGTATGGGGGTAATCTTGGAAATAAACGTAATGAACTTTTTGACGCGCATGAGGCTGGGCCTGGGCCTGGTGAAGAGGGCGTGTTCTTAGCTTCATGTAAGATTTGCTGCTCATTTTTAATGTTTAATTATTGATGTGTATTTCTATATAGCCATTTATTACGAAGATCGTGAGAGGTGGAATCTAAAATTCTTAACCCACCAATATTTCATGATTTAGCACAGATGTATTCTCATTCTAAAACCTTCTTCAGTCATGGTTCTGAATAAGTCTTGTTTGAAAGAAATTTTTTTTTTGAAAGAGTTTATTTCAGGCAATACAAGTTACTTCATATGTTTTAATAGGCTAGAGAAATCTTGATCAATTTAGCCGAAGAACTTTGCGGGACATTAGTGTGATGGTTTATATTGTATACCGAGTGATGTGTGACAATTCAAGGTCTTGGGTTTCTTTACAGGGAGTCTAATGCTTGAAATGTGTGCAATATGACAACGGAACTATGTGATGCTCTTGAAACTATTATTGAAGATGCAATCAACCTGTGAAGAAGTGATGCATCATAAATATGTTAACATTTGTTGTGAACTAAATTAAATACATTTTATTATTTAAATTGGTAAATAAAACATTTCATTTTTACCGTCGTATTAGAAAAAAAGAAGTTGAGGAGGCTTTAAAGAAAACCAAGGGTGGAAAGTCTGTAGGACCTGATGATATCCTAATTGAAGTGTGGAAATATTTAGGAGATTTGGGAGTTTCTTGGTTTACTAAACTCTTTAATATTATTTTAAAAACTAAAAAAATGCCTGAGGAGTGGAGGAATAGTATTTTGGTCCTCATTTTTAAGAATAAAGGGATGCAAAAGCGTGTGCAAATTATAGGGGAATTAAGTTGATGTGTCATCTTTTAAAATTATGGGAGAGGGTAATTGAACATAGGTTAAGACGTATTACAAAGATTTTTATGTCGGACAGGTCTACTATGGAAGTTATACATTTGTTGAGAGGTTTGATGGAGAAGTTCAGAGATAATAAGGATGATCTACAATTGATTTTTATTANTAAATTAAATACATTTTATTATTTAAATTGGTAAATAAAACATTTCATTTTTACCGTTGTATTAGTAAAAAAAGAAGTTGAGCAGACTTTAAAGAAAACAAAGGGTGGAAAGTCTGTGGGACCTGATGATATCCTAGTTGAAGTGTGGAAATATTTAGGAGATTTGAGAGTTTATTGGTTTACTACACTCTTTAATATTATTTTAAAAACTAAAAAGATGCCTGAGGAGTGGAGGGAGAGTATTTTGGTCCTTTAATATTATTTTAAAAACTAAAAAGATGCCTGAGGAGTGGAGGAATAGTATTTTGGTCCTCATTTTTAAGAATAAAGGGGATGCAAAAGCGTGTGCAAATTATAGAGGAATTAAGTTGATGTGTCATACTTTAAAATTATGGGAGAGGGTAATTGAACATAGGTTAAGACGTATTACAAAGATTTCTCATAATCAATTTGGATTTATGTCGGACAGGTCTACTATGGAAGTTAGACATTTGTTGAGACGTTTGATGGAGAAGTTCAGAGATAATAAAGAGGATCTACAATTGATTTTTATTGATTTAGAAAGTGCTTACGATAAGGTTCCAAGAGATATCCTTTGGAGAGTTCTTGAGAAGAAAGGTGTTCATATAACTTATATTCAAGTCATTAAAGATATGTATACTAGAGCTGTTACTTGTGTTCGAATTGTAGGAGGATTGACCAAATATTTTCCTTTTTGTGTTGGATTACATCAGGGATCGGCTTTAAGCCCATATCTTTTTGCTTTAGTTATGGATTGTCTTATTGAACATTTACAGAAGAATGTATTTTGGTGTATGCTTTTTGCTGATGATATCCTTCTTGTGGTTAAGACGAGAAAAAAAGATCCAGGNGATCGACTTTAAGCCCATATCTTTTTGCTTTAGTTATGGATGGTCTTACTGGACATTTACAGAAGGATGTACGTTGGTGTATGCTTTTTGCTGATGATATCCTTCTTGTGGATAAGACGAGAAAAAAAAGTCCTAGAAAAAACTTGAATTATGGAGCTCTACATTGGAGTCTAAAGGCCTTCATTTGAGTAAAACTAAAAATGAATATATGGAATGTAGTTTTAGTAGTAGTAGCTCTAGTGGCAGAAGCGTAACTTTGGTTGATCAAATTATTATAAGGTGTGAACGATTTAGATATCTCGGGTCTGTTGTTCAAAGCGATGGTGATATAGGTGGTGATGTTAATAGTAAAATTTAATTTAGTTGGTTGAAGTGGAGGAATGCTTTGGGCCTTTTGTGTGATAGAAAAGTACCACTTAGACTAAAAGGAAAATTTTATATGATTGTGGTGAGACTTGAAATGCTCTATGGCGCTGAATGTTGGCCTTTAAAAGAGAGACATAATACNTGTGATAGAAAAGTACCACTTAGACTGAAAGAAAAATTTTATATGATTGTGGTGAGACTTGAAATGCTCTATGGTGCTGAATGTTGGCCTTTAAAAGAGAGACATAATACTAAGTTAAGTGTTGCCGAGATGAGAACGATTAGGTGGATGAGTGACTTTACACTTAGAGACAAAATGCAAAATGAATATATCCGTGATAGGTTTGGTGTAGTACCAGTGACAAAAAAAATTAAAGAAAGTCGTCTTAGATGGTTTGGTTACATTAAACGTCAACCATTTGATGATCCGATTAGGAGAGTAGATGTTTTAGGTTCGATTTATGTTAAGAAAGGTAGAGGTAGACCTAGGAAGACTTGGGCTTATTGTAAATGATCTTAATTTATTAGAACTAAATGAAAACATGACACTAAATAGGACGCAATGGAGAAATAGGTTTCATGTAGCCAACCCCACATAGTGGGATTAAGGCTTTGTTGTTGTTGTTGTTATTTAAATTTTCACCCATTTAAAATTTCACCAAATATGGGAAGATTCGGTAATATATCTTCCAATGGAAATCAACGATAAAGAATTCAACTGCAAAGACTTAAAACACATTCGAATCATGCACTAATATATAAATATATTGGTATATTGATTAAAATTTATCTCTTCTTAAAAAAAAAAATACTTATAGTAGGCAAAGAAAATACGACATTCAAAATTGTTTTTGAAAAAGATTCCTTACTTCCCAAGAAATTTCATCAGATGATCTAAAGTTGGGTACATTTTCCGATCTTGATATTTATAGAAGTGTTTGTAAATATTTGAAAAGAAATTTATAAAAATCTTTGTTAAGTGCTGAAATTTCGATATTCCTCCTACAATGATGTTAAATTTACTAATGATGCTCTTTTTACTAGACTAATTGCAATTAGGGTTGTAGTCGAAAATTGAGCCTAGTAAGAGCTTTCTCTAGCTAGAGCTTCTTTGCCTTTGTTTTATTTGGGATATGCTTCATATGTGATATTGTATAAGCTTAGTTTGCTTAAAATCATTGTTGTTTGGGATTGACCGAGTTTGATTTTAATTTGTGATTTTTGAGCTATTATAGAGTAGCTTGTTTGACCAAATACATAGCTTTATTGAGTCAATTAATGGGTTGTATGGTTGAGCAGCTTGTTAGATAATCAAATTATTTTATCGAGGCAATTAACAAGCATTACTATAGTAGCTTGCTAATTATGTAAATGAGCCTATTAATGAATGACACCATTGAGCAAGTTGATAGCTAGACATATAAGCCTATTAAAGAGCAACCCATTGAGCTTAGAAAATAGTCTTTAATTGAACAAGTTATTGAATAAACAAGCATTTCAACAAGTACAAACTAGTAGCTTATATTCATAACAATGGCAATTTGGGAGTACAACATGAGAGTTTTTTTTGTGCAGTCTAATTTGCCCAGTGATTGGATATTGTCTCATTCCAGAAGGTTTTGTGCTCAAGGTTTAAGCACATTTGGGCATCAATTATTTAAAGAAAAAAAAAGAGCACAACTTGCTAATTTATCTATTTAAGGATAAATCATTAAATATTAACAAGCATCAAACATATATAACTTTTTTTAATTAATCTGCATTAAAAATTTATTAATAGTTGACAAAAATAATTAATCAAATATTTAAAGTTTCAAATGATTTTATGATAGTCTTAAATAAATGAATTATTGAGTTTTAAATAAACAAATTATCGAGTCTTAAGTGATTATTTTGAAGTCTTAATCTAATTTCTTAATAGGCTTGTTTATGAGCTTTATATGATATTATTCATAAACAAAACAAACATGTTTAAGCTTGTTCATTTATCAATGGAGATAATTTTAAGGTGAATTTAGTTAATAAAGAGTTTTGTGAGCACACTTTATGATTCATAACTCGAAGTAGCTGAGCTACTGGTTAACATTTGTGCTTTGACCATGATCGTGAAATAATGATATCATTGTGCGACGAGCCATCTAGTTAAAGGAAATTGATCTTATCCTCTTATTTTGTGGTGCCACTTAGGGGTAAAATCACTTGGTCAGAGGACACGCGCCATCAACCACATCTATATTGACGTGAGATCTTTAAGAATGATTGTAGCAATACATTTGTTATAACATCAACTTTTTTGAGCTTTGGTTAGTCTTAAGTTTGTTACCCTTGACAAATAAACTATAGAGGGTGGATAGAACGTGCTCTTTAGTTTTAAAAAATGAATTTAACTTGAACAATTTTATATTTTACAATTTTTTTAAAATATTATATTTCATGTGGCTCTAATCTCAAAGTGGTTTACATTGAAATTATATTCTTATATTTCGAATGATGCTTTTTTAGTGATATTTTTGTGATAGTTCACTATGCTTAACTTAGACAATTATCATTATTAACAAAAAGTTGGGTTATTCTTTCTCAAAATTTGTCACAATTTGCTTCTCGGATAGCTTACGTGGGTCCATTACTTGCTTCCCAGCTAGCTCGCAATCGACTATATTACGAGGTTCGGTGCCACAATCTCATTACAGGGGTTTGTATCACAGTTTTGGTCGTCCTTGTACGTCGCCATCCCTCCTTTGCATAGAATCACTGCGGTCTCGCCTTTGCTTCTCTCACTTGCTTGTACGCTACGACCCCTATATGTTGTGATCCCTGTACACATGCGATTCTTTCCATAATCAAATTCTCTGATACCAATTTGATTGGAACTAGAAGAGGTTTCCATCAAAATTAAAGGCAAGTAAATATATTATTTCAATAACACCCAATAATATAGCACAAATATATAAAGATAAGAAGTTACATTTGGAGAGGTAGGTGATCTCTCCCAAATCGCAATCCTAAGACTTAAAACAACAATCTCATAGCATAGCATGTCCATAATAAGCCCTATTTATACCCACAATAATAACTAATAAAAGACTTAATTGCCCTTAGGTGTCAGTCTAACAGGATGAGAGTGCTTTTATCTCCTTTCATTTGTTTAAAATCTGAATGGAAGAGTTGCATTTTCATGTTTTTTTGAGAAAGATGTTACCTGTTTGGGGAGTGGCTTGGGCTAGATTTGAACTTTTTCTTGGGATCTTTGACAATATTAAATAGTCTATATAGACTTGAGAAAGCTGAAAAAATTTTCCAAATACTCTACATACTCGCTTGCCTTATAAGTTCTCATTTTGTGATGAGTAAGTTGGAGGCTTCTATTGAAGACCTTGTCCAATGTTGGTTACCTTCTAGGGTCACTCATCGATGAGCTCACCAAGGACTTCTAAAGAGGTGAAGATTTTGCTCACCTTCGTTCCTGGGGTTGGAAGTCTTTTATGGGGAATTATGGAGAGTTGCACGCTCCATATGCGTGCTTACTTTTTGAAACTTTCTTCTTGCGAGTTGCTCTCTGGAATTATTTGTTGGAACCTTGTCTAGGCAACACAATGAAAGTGGTGTAGCCAACGCTTGGACTAGATGATGATGCCTGCCAAGTAGTCACAGAAGCTACGTAGAAGTACAAATGATGGTTTTGGTTGAGTAACATGTATCAAAGCTACACAACACAACACGATACTAACTATGAAAGTGGTGTAGTCTTTGATGTCCTTTGATTGTTCATTATGGGGTAAGCTAGAGCATATTGCCATTGTGCTTTACTTGAAGTCGACATTTGTTGTTGCTATATCACCATTATTGTCTTCAAAAGAGTTTGCATGAATGTAAATGTTCTTGGTTGCCCCCAATTACTTTTTAGATTGTTTGATAAATTTTTGATGTTCAAGATAAATGAAATAAAGAAGATGGTCTACTTCTGTTGTGGAGAGATTCATCCCTTTTAGATTTTGACAAGTAGTGAAGATCCTTATGTATAGAGATTGCATTTTGATTGATTTAAATTGATCCAGTGGTGGTTTTGACGATGGCTTCCTATAGACGACAGTAAGCTGTTGCACTTCAAAAACTATACTTGAATCTTAAATTTGGGTTTACGCAACATCTCAAGTCCAATATAATGTGTTGCACACAATGAACAAAGTAGGAGGCAATGTCCTAGGGATTTATTCTCGAGAAAACCCTTTAATGCTCAAGTTAGAGATTGAGCTTAAAGTTCAATTAGAATTTTGACTACTTGATAAAGTTTTTTCTTTGGGATGATGTTTGAGATTCAGAGGAGATTCTTTCCTACGAGGAGGAAATGAACATTAAAAGCTCTTTATCTTCCCCGGAAGTGGGTATTTATAGATGTAATAGTGAATGGTGGTTTAGTACTTTTGTGAAGATGGAGGACGAGTGAAGGAGGCACTTCATCTTTTTAAATTCATGCTATATATAAATGCCTATTTCACTCTATCCCTGGAGGTGGTGGATGAGTGTATGAAGCCTAACAATGGGTTATTCTGGCCCTTTTTATATTGGTCGTTGTGTTGAGCCTATATGCTAGTCAATAATTTGGGCATTTTGAAGGGTTCCTTCTTCTCATTGATTTGTGTTAGGTCTTTGTTCTGCATTTAACTTAGGCATTTTGAAGGGCTTGCCTTAGCCAATTATAGTCCCATCCTTTATATACTAGGCGTCATTCTTTCTGATGTCATATCTATTAATGGGAGGTGTATTTTGTGGTTGAGAGTTGAATGCTTGATTGTTTTTCTTCTCCAATGTTTTATGGTAAGGTTATCTTAAGAATATAAGCTTTAAAATGCTGATTAATTACTAGTTCTTATACAGTAGATAATTTTTTTTTAAATTATGGTTGATTACAACCATTTTACCTATGTTATAGTTAGAAAATGATATTGGAGGATTGATACTTAAGTCAAGAAATAACGTTAGGAAATAAAATAAATTTCATTGAGGAATCATCTCAATTCTGAAGACCGATGGTGAGGTTGACCTCAAAGAAAGAAACTTGTGATGATGCATATTAGGAACAAGTATTGATAATATGGCTAGATAAAATGTAAAATGCATGCAATTATTTCGATTGAAGTCAATACCTTGAAGCGTGAAGTAGATAGACTGCTCTATTTACAAAAGCTGTAAAAACAACATAATATCAAGAACATATGTGAATTGTATGTTGTATTTCAATTAAGCAAAAAACATATCTTAGGTGAAATCAAAACAGAAGAAATTTTTGGCGAGTTGTCATTATTTTTTTTTTGTGTACGGGTATAGTTCATGAGTTACAGGTGGATATTTACCATTGGTAATTTAGTGAATCTTATGAAATGAAGAACAAAGGGATTCCCTATATCTCTTTTTGGAAGGAAATAATTTGAACTCAACAAGCAAGCACCTGCACTTATAAGTCATTTGTATTTCTTGAATCTTTGAAGTAATTATATACTTTAGGCTCCTATAATGATTAAAGCTTTCTTTTAAACTTTATTAGTTTTAAAGAATACTTTAAACTATGGAGAATAATTCATAAAACCTCTCAAATATTTGGATAAATCTATTGTTGTTGATGTAACTTTTTGAAATATTGCAGCTATGACCAATCAACAACTAATGGATGCTGGTGATAGGATGATGAATGAAACTGATCAAGCTATAGAGAGGTCCAAGAAGGTTAGTTGCTTTCTTTGATTATGGTGCAAATGCAAATTTGCAATATCAAAAAGCATGTTCTAATTATGATTATGTAAGGCTTGTTTTTACCTCATGAAATGTTCAATTTCAATAGAACCGGTGGCTCTAATGTTACTTATTACGAGGGTGAATTATCAGAGTAAATTGAGACCAATACACTAGTAGATTGATGTCCATCAACCCAAAAATCTAAACTGATGTCTAAGATCCACTACCAAGTATATTAGGAATTCAAATCTTATTTTATATTTTGATGTGCGACTATTCTTAATTCTCATGCTGATCTTATTATGCTTAATAATCTATGATTCGTAGGTGCACCAAACATTGGCTTGCCTCTTTTCTTAGTACTTTCAATATGGATTTTAGGTTTCTATGATTTCGGTATTCTTTGAGTCTTCTAATTTTTTTTTGCGCTGTACTTTGCATTACATCAGTTTGTGGAATTTCCTATAAAACCATATTCTCTATAAAAGCATGGATGGCATCGGGTTTATTACCTGGCAGATTTTGCTTTGACTGAAGTTGTGGCAAAAAGTCTATTCAATAACTTCTTGTTATAATTGCCAAAGGCAACTCAACTGATTTTTGCTGATTATTTTATTTCATTTTTTAGCATTTTGCACTCATATTTTATTTTCGAAAATTTGACCTTACTTCCTAGGTTTTCAAATGTCTCGACTAATATTTTCCGTTCCATACATTCGTCTTTCTATTATCTAGTCTTGGTAGTTTTTGATAACTGATCAATTATTGTTAAGATTTAATGGTTTATATTTGTAGCATTTTCTGATTAACATTGCATGCTTGGCTGTTCCATTATCATCTTTTTAGAAGCTCTCCCGAGAACACGATATGGTAGTTTACCCTAAATTCGATTTTACTTCTCTTGACCCTATATTACTACGATCTTTTAGTGTAGAAAACTATTCTTTACATCTTTATGTGTTGCTATTGCTATCTTTTGTTTATAGCTTGTATTTTGCATTTGATAGCTTCTGTAAATATTCCTAGTCAAATATTCATGTATTAATTTGCACACTAATATGAGTGCAACTGAATTATAACATATAAGTGCCTACTTTGCTAAACATCACCTACATTTATTCTATTTTTCATGGTTAATTTTGTATTGATTTCTTTTCCAATATAATCTATAATACATTATTGATGATTGGGCATAAGCCCACAAACGGATGAATATGTAATAGTTTTTTCTCTCTTGTGCTGTTAGCAATTATTATTATTCAAAACTAGGTATCTCAATAATTGAAAAAAAAAAGAATAAGAAGGTTTCTTGATATATTATTCTTGCAAATGACAATACATCTAATATGTATTAAATTAAATGAAATCTTATAGAACTGAATGTTGTCTAGCACAAATGAATATAAGTCACGAATATGAAAGTAAAATGGGAGACAACATAACAATAATAAACAAATGAATATAAGTCATCTCCATGGCACTATTACAAATAGTTTTTTCTCTCTTGTGCTGTTAGCAATTATTATTATTCAAAACTAGGTATCTCAATAATTGAAAAAAAAAAGAATAAGAAGGTTTCTTGATATATTATTCTTGCAAATGACAATACATCTAATATGTATTAAATTAAATGAAATCTTATAGAACTGAATGTTGTCTAGCACAAATGAATATAAGTCACGAATATGAAAGTAAAATGGGAGACAACATAACAATAATAAACAAATGAATATAAGTCATCTCCATGGCACTATTACAAATAGTTTTTTCTCTCTTGTGCTGTTAGCAATTATTATTATTCAAAACTAGGTATCTCAATAATTGAAAAAAAAAAGAATAAGAAGGTTTCTTGATATATTATTCTTGCAAATGACAATACATCTAATATGTATTAAATTAAATGAAATCTTATAGAACTGAATGTTGTCTAGCACAAATGAATATAAGTCACGAATATGAAAGTAAAATGGGAGACAACATAACAATAATAAACAAATGAATATAAGTCATCTCCATGGCACTATTACATATAGTTTTTTCTCTCTTGTGCTGTTAGCAATTATTATTATTCAAAACTAGGTATCTCAATAATTGAAAAAAAAAAGAATAAGTAGGTTTCTTGATATATTATTCTTGCAAATGAAAATACATCTAATATGTATTAAATTAAATGAAATCTTATAGAATTGAATGTTGTCAAGCACAAATGAATATAAGTCACGAATATGAAAGTAAAATGGGAGACAACATAACAATAATAATTATGCTTTATGTGCCATGGAGATGATGCTATCTTTAGCATTTCATGAATGTTTAACATAAATTAAAACACTTAACTATCTATATTTTCTCTAAGAAATAATTTTTATATTAACTTAACATCATATGTGTTAAAATTTAAAAGCTTAATTGTAAAAGAAAAAACTATTTTTTTGTCTACATTTTTTTTCCATCTAAGTTATCTACTCTTTGTTGAGAAAAAAATCAAAATTGTCACTTGTCTATTGTATGGTGTTATTTTAGGCTTCCAAACTATAAATACATTCAATTTTGTCTCTAGAATCTTTCATTATGATTCAAAATATTCCATCTATTGGAATATTTTGGAGGAAATTAGAAGAGTCGACATACTATTGTGGATAGGGTTGAGTAATCAAGGGGTTAAAGTTGGCACTTTAGATAGTTTGGGACTAAAATAATCATATACAAATAGTCCAAGGATATTTTTGAATTTTTCTTTTTTCTGTTCAAGCAATTTCATTAAACATAGTAGTTAAACATAAAAATTACATAATATTATGGTGAGTACAGGAGAATAAATTGAGTGAATTGCAACACATGTACACCTTCATACTTAAAATGTAAAATAAAGGAAAAAGAAGATATCAAAGATGTATATTGTAGGCCAATTGGCTTAAGTGTATGGAAAAAGAGCAGTAGTATAATTAGGCATGCAAATTAGAGGAGGAATTGAAAAGGAAAGGGGAACATGGAGCCTAGTTAATGTATTTCTTTAAGATAGGATGAGAACAACATTAAACCCATATTAAAACCTCCCAAAGTGTTCTTTTGTTTTCCTTCGATCTACAACACGAATAAAAGCTAGCATTGGCAATCTCATATTATATTTCCATCGTATGAAGTGTTTAGTTGAGAGTGTGCTATGGACTAGGGGTAAACTATTGCTTACTTTTTAAGTAATGTTCCCAACTTCAAATATAGGGGCCCTAATATCTGATTGATAGCGGATGAAGGCTTAAACTAGTTGGTTCAATATTAAGTTGTTGGTAACATTGTTTAGGATTTTACTAAAGCTTACTCTAATTATTTTCATTTATGCTTGCTTATATCCACGTCATATCTTTTTTTTACTCAATTTAGAAAGAAATTGTTAGACCTGATTTAAGCTTGTCAGGTATTTATGCATCTGATAAAAAAAAAATTTAAACTCAAAATCAACTTAACTTGATTTTAATATTCACCCAATTTGCTCTAATATAGTTCTAAACAATTCAAAATGTGATTCATAATAAATGTATGCAGTCAATATATAATCTATTTAGTATAATATGTATAATCTATACTATTTTGTTTATTTATATAAGCAATTAATTATAAAAAAAAAGTTGAAAAAAAAAGTTATATAAGCAATTAATTGAAATGTAACTTTGATTTAACCTCAAACCAATTAAGTTGATTTAGAATCTAATCATTTTGAGTCAAGTTGACTCAATTCCAATTTTTATTGAGTTGACCTTGAATTGAACTTTTTTTTTTTGAGTTAAGCCAATCCTTAACTCTACCTTACAGTGTTGGAACATGTCTTTGTCTAATGTATTTTTTTTGGCTTGGAGATGAAAGAACTTTTTGAAGTGCTTGTGCTACATCGAAAGGATACCGTTAGAAGATAATGAGTGAGCTTGAATGATGGGAATGAAGACAAAGTAAATTTCAAGATTTCTGCGTACATGCAAATAATATGATCAACTAATAGTGATAAAGCATGAATTAATTGTTATTTATAATATGTTTCTATATCTTGGATCCACTTAAAATACGCTCAGAATATAGATGAATTTATAACCAACAATGTCAAACTAGTTGTCTATTAAAATGTTGAGGTGTTCTTAATTAAAAAGATTCTAAATAAACAATAAGATTAAATACCTAGTTACTATGTTTCTATCAACAAATAGGTCAATCAAAACTAAGGTGAGGCACTAAAAAGAAAATAAATAATTCTAAATAAACCTTTTCAATCATAAGAAGCACTTTTAAAGAGTTTAAAATGATGAACATTTCATTAAACAATTTCAGCACAATAATAACTTTCAACCTTTATTACATTCCAATTTCAAAGTCTTACAAACTAGATAATCGTAGACAAAATAACCAATAAAATAAAATTGAAGGACACCACTTTAAATAACTAAAATGATTAAAAAACTTAATTTTCACTTTCAACTCCATTATCCTTGTTCTCTTGTCAATTTCTCTATTTATTATCCTCCACTTTCTCAATCTCACTGTTCAACCTCCTCATCCTCTTAATTTCATATTCTAGAATTGAAGTTCTTCCATATTTTTGTAGCATAAAGGCCAATAATGATGATGCTCTTTAAATTGATTGTCGCACTGTTATCTAACAGGTTGTACATGATACGGTAAATGTTGGCGGAGAAACAGCAGCTGCTCTCAAGGCGCAGGTTGGCCATCTTCTCATCTCTTAACAAAATTTTAGATTAATCATGATTGGTTCTCTGTGATCCCAAACAAGCTATCTAACATTTTTTTTCTTCAACTTTGTGATTCCGTAGACCGAGCAAATGAGTAGGATTGTTAATGAATTGGACTCTATCCATTTTTCAATGAAGAAGGCATCACAGCTTGTGAAGGAAATAGGCAGACAGGTTGGCTTCTTTACCATATCTCTGATTATTTTTTTTTGAAAATTTTCATACATAACGCTCAATTTTTCTGTGTTTACATATCTAACGCCTAAAATTTAATTTTTACATATATGTCACTTTACCAGTGCATGAAAAGGTGCATTTCACTTTTTAAAAGTTATAATAGTATTATTTTTTATGTGATATATAAAGGATTTCAGCGGTAGAAATGTAGAACCTGAAGTTTAGGTGTGAGATATGTAAGTACATAGGAACTTATGCTTGCAGAAGCCCCTTTTTTATTCTAAATTTTGCTGTTTCTTAATCCTGTGTTCCTCGGATCAGGTTGCTACCGATCGGTGTATCATGGCTTTGCTTTTCTTGATTGTGGTTGGAGTAATTGCAATTATTATCGTAAAGGTTTGACATATTTTCTGTTCAAATTTATTAGTTCGATTTTTCATTTTTATGGCTCCTGTTTTGTCCGGCAATTCTTTAGCACTGAGTGGTATTTTAAATGTTCACCTCTTGGGAGCCACTTGGTGCTCAAGTCTAGCTACCTAATAACAAAATTACCCTAGATGTCCACAATCAAAGATTGAATCGGGCTCAATCATTCAATTGTAACGATTTTGTGTGTGTAAGTGCATGTGTGTATGTGCGTGTATTTCTATGAGTGGTCATGGTTTCAAATCTTTTTTTCAACATTAGTTTTATGGGACATTTACATACATACCACACAATCTTATGTATTTACATATCTAAGGCCTAAACACTCATATGCATACCACTCAAATATTTTAACAGAATGACAAAAAATATCACAATCACTATCTTTTTTTAAAGCGAAACATAATTTTTTATGCATAGATTTATGACAACAAGGTGTTATAAATGTATATATCAAACTTTGGGTATCAAACACACGCGCGCGCGCGCCGCTTACTCAGATCAGTTGGCTGGGCATCTACTCTTCAGTTGTAAGCCCCCTCTGGTCTGGGGTTCAATTCCCTCCGAGTGTAGGGTATGATACTCGAATTCTTAGGCGCATAAGAGATGGTCGGGGCTCGTACAATAGCCTCCGGCCATTCATTTTCAAAAAATACACACACACACACATAATTATTTTGTGATATGTATGTTAATTTCACTAATTTTATTTTGGAGCTTCTACATACATAGCACACAATTCTTATGCGTTTACGTATCTCTCATCTAAACTTTCATATTTACACAGCACTTAAATTTTTAATTTCACAATTTCAGATCCAGAATAGCACTATTATTTTATGCATAGTTTTAAAACACAAAAGTTCTATGTGCGTAAATATGAAAGTTTAGTTGTGAGATATGTAAATAGGTTTAGTCAATATTCTAATTATTTTGAGCACGAAAATATAATAATTGTTAAAATTCTGAAGATTTTTTTTTAAAAAAATTAATATTTATCCATCTATTTATATCCATCCAAATGATGTTTTTTATATAAACTCTATAATCATTCAAAAATATGATTTACAACTGAAGTAACCAATTGACACACTTTAGATGATTTATAGTTTTGATTCTCCCTCAATCTCTATTTTTTTTCTTTTCTTGAATGCTCGCACAGATTGTGAACCCCAAAAATAAAGACATTCGGGACATTCCGGGACTTGCTCCGCCTGTCAACAGAAAGCTACTTTGGGATCAACATTAGTATAGATAAAAACCTTCAATCCACCTCGAAATTTTTATACCGGCAAAATCGCTGCCCATCTTCTGTGAGATCCTTAACCTGTGTNCACACACACACACACACACACACACACACACACACACACACACACACACACACACACACACACACACGCGCGTTCGCCGCTTACTCATATCAGTTATATCAGTTGGCTAGGCATCTACTCGTCAGTTGTAAGTCCCCTTTAGTCTGGGGTTCGATTCCCCCTGAGTGTAGGGTATGGTAATCGAATTCTTAGGCGCATGAGGGATGACCGGGGCTCCTACATCTAAACTTTCATATTTACACATTACTTAAATTTTTAATTCACATCCAGAATAGCTCTCTCATGTAAACTTTCATATTTACGCATTACTTAAATTTTTAATTTCACATCCAGAATAGCACTATTATTTTATGCTTAGTCTTAAAACACAAAAGTGCTATGTGCGTAAATATGAAAGTTTAGTTTGAGATATGTAAATAGTTTTAGTCATTATTCTAATTATTTTGAGCATGAAAATATAATAATTATTAGAATTCTGAAGATTTTTTTTTTTTTAAATAATGTTTATCCATATATTTATATCCATCCAAATGATGTCTTTTANATGAATTAATTGTTATTTATAATATGTTTCTATATCTTGGATCCACTTAAAATACGCTCAGAATATAGATGATTTTATAACCAACAATGTCAAACTAGTTGTCTATTAAAATGTTGAGGTGTTTTTAATTAAAAGGATTCTAAATAAACAATAAGATTAAATACCTAGTTACTATGTTTCTATCAACAAATAGGTCAATCAAAACTAAGTTGAGGCACTAAAAAGAAAATAAATATTTCTAAATAAACCTTTTCAATCATAAGGAGCACTTTTAAAGAGTTTAAAATGATGAACATTTCATTAAACAATTTCAGCACAATAATAACTTTCAACCTTTATTACATTCCAATTTCAAAGTCTTACAAACTAGATAATCGTAGACAAAAAAACCAATAAAATAATGTTAAAGGACACCACTTTAAATAACTAAAATGATTAAAAAACTTAATTTTCAATTTCAACTCCATTATCCTTGTTCTCTTGTCAATTTCTCTATTTATTATCCTCCACTTTCTCAATCTCATTGTTCAACCTCCTCATCCTCTTAATTTCATATTCTAGAATTGAAGTTCTTCCATATTTTTTGTAGCATAAAGGCCAATAATGATGATGATCTTTAAATTGATTGTCGCACTGTTATCTAACAGGTTGTACATGATACGGTAAATGTTGGCGGAGAAACAGCAGCTGCTCTCAAGGCGCAGGTTGGCCATCCAATAACATCCAACTGTTTGAGAGACTTCTCATCTCTTAACAAAATTTTAGATTAATCTTGATTGGTTCTCTGTGATCCCAAACAAGCTATCTAACATTTTTTTTCTTCAACTTTGTGATTCCGTAGACCGAGCAAATGAGTAGGATTGTTAATGAATTGGACTCTATCCATTTTTCAATGAAGAAGGCAACACAGCTTGTGAAGGAAATAGGCAGACAGGTTGGCTTCTTTACCTTATCTCTGATTTTTTTTTTTTGAAAATATTCATACATACCGCTCAATTTTTCTGTGTTTACATATCTAACCCCTAAAATTTAAGTTTTACATATATGCCACTTTACCTGTGCATGAAAAGGTGCATTTCACTTTTTAAAAGTTATAATAGTAGTATTTTTTTTTGTGATATATAAAGGATTTCGACGGTAGAAATGTAGAACCTAAAGTTTAGGTGTGAGATATGTGAGTACATAGGAACTTATGCATGCAGATGCCCCTTTTTTATTCTAAATTTTGTTGTTTCTTAATCCTGTGTTCCTCGGATCAGGTTGCTACCGATCGGTGTATCATGGCTTTGCTTTTCTTGATTGTGGTTGGAGTAATTGCAATTATTATCGTAAAGGTTTGACATATTTTCTGTTCAAATTTATTAGTTCGATTTTTCATTTTTATGGCTCCTGTTTTGTCCGGCAATTCTTTAGCACTGAGTGGTATTTTAAATGTTCACCTCTTGGGAGCCACTTGGTGCTCAAGTCTAGCTACCTAATAACAAAATTACCCTAGATGTCCACAATCAAAGATTGAATCGGGCTCAATCATTCAATTGTAACGATTTTGTGTGTGTAAGTGCATGTGTGTATGTGCGTGTATTTCTATGAGCGGTCATGGTTTCAAATCTTTTTTTCAACATTAGTTTTATGGGACATTTACATACATACCACACAATCTTATGTATTTACATATCTAAGGCCTAAACACTCATATGCATACCACTCAAATATTTTAACAGAATGACAAAAAATATCACAATCACTATCTTTTTTTAAAGCGAAACATAATTTTTTATGCATAGATTTATGACAACAAGGTGTTATAAATGTATATATCAAACTTTGGGTATCAAACACACGCGCGCGCGCGCCGCTTACTCAGATCAGTTGGCTGGGCATCTACTCTTCAGTTGTAAGCCCCCTCTGGTCTGGGGTTCAATTCCCTCCGAGTGTAGGGTATGATACTCGAATTCTTAGGCGCATAAGAGATGGTCGGGGCTCGTACAATAGCCTCCGGCCATTCATTTTCAAAAAATACACACACACACACATAATTATTTTGTGATATGTATGTTAATTTCACTAATTTTATTTTGGAGCTTCTACATACATAGCACACAATTCTTATGCGTTTACGTATCTCTCATCTAAACTTTCATATTTACACAGCACTTAAATTTTTAATTTCACAATTTCAGATCCAGAATAGCACTATTATTTTATGCATAGTTTTAAAACACAAAAGTTCTATGTGCGTAAATATGAAAGTTTAGTTGTGAGATATGTAAATAGGTTTAGTCAATATTCTAATTATTTTGAGCACGAAAATATAATAATTGTTAAAATTCTGAAGATTTTTTTTTAAAAAAATTAATATTTATCCATCTATTTATATCCATCCAAATGATGTTTTTTATATAAACTCTATAATCATTCAAAAATATGATTTACAACTGAAGTAACCAATTGACACACTTTAGATGATTTATAGTTTTGATTCTCCTTCAATCTCTATTGTTTTTCTTTTCTTGAATGCTCGCACAGATTGTGAACCCCAAAAATAAAGACATTCGGGACATTCCGGGACTTGCTCCGCCTGTCAACAGAAAGCTACTTTGGGATCAACATTAGTATAGATAAAAACCTTCAATCCACCTCGAAATTTTTATACCGGCAAAATCGCTGCCCATCTTCTGTGAGATCCTTAACCTGTGTTTTTAAAATTTTATTTGATTTTTTATTTAAATATCATCTTGTATCATTAGTTGATTCAACCGTGTCAATTGATACTAATTTTGTGCGTTTCATTTGTTGCCTTTTTTGAATTGCCGAACAGCACTGTGCCTAATTGAAATCACTCACATCTCATGTATATCGAAGTAACATTTTATCTTTTGCCTGAAAGCATTTAATTGTCTTGATTTATCCATCTGCTTGAATGATAATTGTCAGCATGGTACAGAACTGGCTTGCTATGTGGATGTGAACTGGAATGCTGTTATTTATTTATTTCACAGATTCTATTCTCTTTATCAGTAATAATTTACTTTTTATTTTATGATTTCATCTAAGTAGTGATTAAGACGTGAAAAACTGCATATAACATGTAATGTGTACGATGTGCTTAATTTCAACATTTGGCGTTGAAACATAACAAAATAATAATTTCAGTGCAAGACTAGAGAAGCAAGTAATGCTTGAAAAAGGAAATTAATATATTTAAGGGTACTTGCATATGTACCATCTAATTCTAGATACACATGCATATCTAACACCTGAATTTTATATTTTACATTTGTACCACTCAAATCTTGCACATCACATTAAAATTTTTTTTTTTGTAACTTTTAAAAAGTCAAATACACCTTTTAATGCATGGATAAGATAACATATATGTAAAACTTTTACACGGTTTATATGTGAACAAATTGAAATTGAGCCTTGAATGTTAATATTTCAATATAAGAAATTAATAAAATATAGAACTAGGGGGTGTTAACGAGCTCACAAGTAGAGCTTATCGAGCCACGAGCTCAGGCGCAAACTTGATAGCATTTATTAAATGAGTTTTGAGCTTCAGCTCTGCTCGTTGGCTTGTGAGTCGATTAGATTAGCTTATAGTTAGTCATTTCCTTGTATTTTTCAATGAGCTATACTACTAGTCATTCAATACATTTTCTGGTGGGTTGTCATTGCATCATCCTTCGGCCACCAATATCTTTTTCGGTGTGCTCTTATAAAAGGTGATTTTTTTGTTCAAGCTCACAAGTAGGCTCATAAGTCTGTTGTTATCACGATGACTCGAACTCGAGCTCAACTCATTTACAACCCTAGATAGAACTCATAGAAGAGTAAATAAGGAATAGAGGCACTTGTAATATCAATTTATTTATCACACCACAAGTGATACAATGGCTTTTATCTTTATACGGTGTAGCTGTACAATTTATAATATGAAAAAAATATGAATTCCATTTAAAAAGAATTGTAACATAAATCTTTCTTAAGAAAAAAAAAATTCATAATTACCATTTGTCAGTTTTCTTCAATTAAGCTGTAATGATGAAAACTAATGTTTAAGTAAATAAAGTAAAAAAGAAAAAAAGAGGTCATAAGGTTTAAAAAAAATTACTAAAATATGAAGAAATTTCCAAGAAGAGTGGGTCCCAAATGTTCACGAAGAAGGCGAAATTGCAGTTTAATTGACGAAAAAATATTACATTAGGACTCGGAACGTAGAGCTACGTTCGGATTGCAATAATTATGAATGTTCTGCTTTGTTATATGAATATTTCATCTGTGTTATTTATAAAAAATGAAGTGTTATTCGAGTATTATATGATGTTATTCGATTATCTTGCGGTGTTATTAGGATATTCCCTCGCGTTACTTGATTTGACATATTCTTCGTGTTATTCTAATTTACGCTCGGTTATTGGAATAACACAATCCCAAATCAAGTAACGCGGGAGAATATTTCAATATCACCATAAAATAATTGAATAACAACATATAATACTCAAATAATACTCCATTTTTTACAAATAACACAGATAAAATATTCCTGTAATACATGTGTTATTAAATATTGCAATCCGAATATTTTTTCTTAATTAACNACATATTCCCCGTGTTATTTTAATTTATACTATGTTATTGGAATAACATAACCCCAAATCAAGTAACGTGGGAAAATATTTCAATATCACCGTAAAATAATTGAATAACACTTCATTTTTTTACAAATAACACAGATGTAATATTCCTGTAATACAGCCCGATATTTCTAAATATTGCAATCTGAATATTTTTCCTTAATTCACAAGAAACATAATAATAATAATAATAATAATAATAATAATAATAATAATAAGAGAAAATTTACATCATACAATATAATTTTTATGTATTTACAGATCTAAAATCAAAATTTTGATATTTACACTTATCATATCTTTGTGTCATAAAATTAAACACAAAACTGTATTAATATTAATATTTTTTATGTGATGTTAAATGTTTGAGTTAGTGATATACATTTAAATATGTTAGATATGAACGTGAATGTTAGTAAATGCTCCTAATACTAATACTAATAATAATAATAATAATAATCACAGTGGACCGTTTAGAGTTTAAAAAATATACACGTAAGAAAAAGAAAGGCATTTGTCATTATACGGAAAANTTGAGTTAGTGATATACATTTAAATATGTTAGATATGAACGTGAATGTTAGTAAATGCTCCTAATACTAATAATAATAATAATAATCACAGTGGACCGTTTAGAATTTAAAAAATATACCCGTAAGAAAAAGAAAGGCATTTGTCATTATACGGAAAAATAAGAAAACGAGCTAAATGATTTGCTCGCGCCGCGACGTCCAATTCGCAATTAACAACACGGCACTCAAGAGGGCAAGTCAACAAAGCCTTGGCAGTCAACGAAAGATTGATGCTTTCCTTAAGAAAAGAAAATTTTAATAAGTGATGATTTATTTTATATTTATTGATTTCANATACAATATAATTTTTATGTATTTACAGATCTAAAATCAAAATTTTGATATTTACACTTATCATATCTTTGTATCATAAAATTAAACACAAAACTATATTACTATTAATATTTTTGATGTGATTTTAAATATTTGAGTTAGTGATATACTTTTAAATATGTTAGATGTGAACGTTAATGTTAGTAAATGCTCTTAATAATAATAATAATAACAGTGGACCGTTTAGAATTTAAAAAATATACCCGTAAGAAAAAGAAAGGCATTTGTCATTATACGGAAATATAAGAAAACGAGCTAAATGATTTGCTCGCGCCGCGACGTCCAATTCGCAATTAACAACACGGCACTGAAGAGGGCAAGTCAACAAAGCCTTGTCAGTCGACAAAAGATTGATGCATTCCTTAAGAAAAGAATATTTTAATAAGTATTGACTTATTTTATATCTAGTGATTTTTTTTAAAATAATTTTATTGACATAAATTATGTATTATTGAAATTGCTTGCGTGCGGTAAGCTGCGCCTCAACTTGGATTATTCCAATTTTTATGAGTCTAATGGGCGTAGGTTAAAATAGCAAAACCAGATTGTTTTTCTTAATTCGATATGCTGTTGTAGCATGCCCATTCTGAATCATAATAAACAGTTAATTGCAACAACTCAGAATTCACGGCTTAAACAAAGTGTGTAATTCCATTGATTTATTGCAGCATTTAACTAATGTTGTATCAAGAAAAAAAAAAATTTATTGGAATTTTGTGTATTATGGTCAGTTTGGGGAAACTCCAACTTATTAATAAGTTGCGCAGCAGCCCCCTGAAAGCTGATGTGCAAAAGCTGCTGCAAATAAGTTGACTGACTGTTTGTTTATTGTTGTTTGAAAATCACAACTGTTTCAGGATAAATGATTATTTTGCTCGTGTATAGTAATGTTATTTGCGACAAAACTATCATAAAAATATATTTAATACTTTAGAAACAAAAAAAAAATTACTCTATAGCAATGAAAAAAATAAGATTTACACCTCATTTAACATTGAGTATCATCATTACTAAGATAAAAAAAAAGATTATTAAAATAACATTTATTATTATTTTTAAAATGTAGACGACGTATGTCATGAGCCAAGCTATCCTAAGGGATACTATCCATTCCCGATCGCTCTCAGCGGTGGACTCTGCCAGCTTGTCTACCAATCGAAAGAAGTCACATTTTTCTGTGATTCTCTGCAGACACATGTAGAACTATCTTCCGTAGCTATGTGTCTGACGTGACATCAATAAGGAACTCTGAAGTCCATAGTGGGACAACAATCTTCGGGAGGTACTAGAAATCATCAAACTCATCTTTCCTGAATGCTTTAAAGGACAATCCATTAGTCATAACAAAAGTAAAAATTTTCTTCAGAAATAATTAATTAAGTAGGCGCGATGTCTCAAATAACTCAGTATACCAACCAATGAATCTGCCACTACAAGAAGACAACGTAACTTGTCAAAAAAATAGTTCTTGGATGATTTTAATCCACGTAACACTAAACTCGTGTGTTACATATGCATATTACCAAAAAAGATTATTCAGAAGAAACTTAGAAACAATATTGCCTAAAAAAAGGATAGGAACTTGGTTGCCTTCAATGTAATTTCACATGTGACACTGACCAATATTGACAATCATGTCATGTAGAAGAACCCTTAAGATCTCATGTCTCATCATAGACCTCTCAAACCCACCAAAAGAAAAAAAAAGACACTTACGAACATCATAAAAAATCCAAATAATCAATATCAAATATACAAAGAAATGAAATAAACATGAACTGTATAAAATAAACAAGTAGATTTGATAAAAGAAGTAATTAAATATAGTTTAGTGTAAGCGTGAGATTTTAGAGAACTCGGTATACCAACAAACTAATCTGTGACTATAAGAAGACAACAAATATTGTAAAAAAAAAGTTCTTGGTTGTCTTTAACCCAAGTAATACCAAGCTCATGTGTGTCACATATGCATCATAAAAAAGAACCATTCAGAAGAACCTAAAAAACCACAACATTAAAAAGAAGAGAGAAATTTGGTTGCCTTCATTAAGATTTCACATGTGACACCAACCAACAACAACCAATAGGTCATCTAAAAGAACCGATTTCTTTAGTCTTAACCATTGCGTAACTAGCACAGATAAAAAAAAATATTCATATTTGAAAGCAACCATAACCCACACATGAGCCAACGTCCACAACACAACATTAAACCAAAACATTAATAGTTGACACAATCCACACCTCCGCAACACAACCACAACCTCCACACACAACTACCGCCAGCCACAATCAATTGTCATAACTATTTCATAAATACTTTTTCTCATTCCTTGGAGCCTATCACATTAAAACTTCGTTCCTTCTACAAACATACCTCACCGCCCATCCCCTTCTCAAGTATAAGTTGTTTGTAAGGAAACAAATCAACAATTACTTTAAACACCACATATCTTTAATAACCTCAAACACCCAACCCACAACACAACCACCATAACTCACGTCCATCACACAATAACCATCCAACCACACCTCCACACACATCCCACAACCACCACGTCACAAGACACAACACCACAACCACCCAACCCACAACACATCCACCATAACCCAACCCACAGCCACCACACCAGAACCATTCAACCACACCTCCACACACATCCCACAACCACCCAACCCAGGACACAACCATCACTACCCACAACACAACCATTGGTTTTGAGTGCCATATATGTAATTTGCATAAAACATGACCGTCTACAAATCAAGCACCCTATTTCATCTATTTCAAAGTCTCACTCAAACATCAAAGGTAGTGATAAAACCCTATCCCATATTTATCATTTTAGACAATTACATACAAGGCAATTGAAGTGTTTCTATCTATAAAACATGCACCCTCTTTCATCAAATTTTCAAATTCTTGCTCAAACATCAAATCCATAATTTTGAATTGAAATAATTATATACGGGGCACTCGTAACAATGCTATGTACAAATAAAACACTCTATTCATCCATTTTTCAAATTCTCACTCAAACATCAAAAATAGTGATAAAACCCTATCCCATATTTTTCATTTGAGGCAATTACATACAGAGCACATGAAACATTGCTATCTACAAATTAAGCACTCTCTTTCATCTATTTTTTAGATTCTCGCTAAAAAAAAAAATTGTATGTAGTTTTGAATTGAGGTAATTACATACGGGGCACCCAAAACAATGCTATGTACAAATCAAGCACCCTATTTCATTAATTTTTCAAATTTGCACTAAAAAATTATTGAGGGCAATGATAGAAGACCATCCCATATTCAACATTTCAACTGGTTACATGCAGGGCATCCGAAACGTTGCTATCTACAAATCAACCATACTTTCATCCATTCTCCGAATTCCCACTCAAAAAATCAGTGGAGATAAAAACACCATTCCACTTTTTTTATTTTCTTTTTATAAGTTTCAAATCGCAAATGAGAAATCAGAAAGTCACAAATTGCTAATATCACAAACTTTTCACAACAAAGTGCAAATAAGAAAGCCAAAAAACGNAACACCATTCCACTTTTTTTATTTTCTTTTTATAAGTTTCAAATCGCAAATGAGAAATCAGAAAGTCACAAAACGCTAATATCACAAACTTTTCACAGCAAACTGCAAATGAGAAAGCCAAAAAAACGCAAAAAAGAAAGTCATTACATCGAAAATGAGCACAAGAATGACGTGATCAGAGGAAAGAGGAGAAAAACAATCACAAGGGAGGCGCGTGAGAGGCTCGAGCAAAGCACAAGAGAGACATNAAGTCATTACATCGAAAATGAGCACAAGAATTACGTGAGCAGAGGAAAGAGGAGAAAAACAATCACAAGAGAAGTGCGTGAGAGGCTCGAGCAAAGCGAGAGAGACACGTGAGAGGCTTGAGAGAAGCACGAGAGAGAGAGGCACCCAGGGTTCGGGAGAGGGACCGAGAGAGGAAAGAGGCACCTAGGGCAGATGAGACGCGAGAGAGGGAGCCACAGGTTCGAGAGGGGCAGCACCGTAATACATACACGAAGAAACATAGGTTGCAAGGTTGAACCCGCAGCTGCGTTTAACACGAATTATTAACTAATTACTAAGATAAGCTGCAGTGCCGCAATAACCAAACGCCTCTTCCAACGTTTTCAAAACGCACAACACAAAATAAGCTGCTCCCCAATCAGACCCTTAGTCAAATATTTGATCTGAGCTGTAAAAAACTTGGTCCAGTGGTAATATATTTTCACTTTTATCATCATAATTTCTTCAGTAAAAAAAAGTAAGAAANCTAATTCTAGATACACATGCATATCTAACACCTGAATTTTATATTTTACATTTGTACCACTCAAATCTTGCATATCACATTAAAAATATTGTTTTTGTAACTTTTAAAAAGTCAAATACACCTTTTAATGCATAGATAGGATAACATATATGTAAAACTTTTACACGATCTATATGTGAACAAATTAAAATCGAGCCTTGAATGTTAATAATTCAATATAAGAAATTAATAAAATATAGAACTATGGGGTGTTAACGAGCTCACAAGCAGAACTTATTGAGCCATGAGCTCGGGCGCAAACTTGATATCATTTATTAAATGAGTTTGAGCTTCAGCTTTGCTTTTTGGCTTGCGAGTCGATTAGATTAGCTTATAGTTAGTAATTTCGTTGTATTTTTCAATGGGCTTTACTACTTAGTCATTTTGATGCATTTTCTAATGAGTTGTCATTGCATCCTCCTTCGGCCATCAATATCTTTTCCGGTGCGCTGTTATAAAAGATGATTTTTTTGTTCAAGCCCGCAAGCAGGCTCATAAGTCTGTTGTTATCACGATGACTCGAGCTCGAGCTCAACTCATTTACAACCCTCGATAGAACTCATAGAAGAGTAAATAAGGAATAGAGGCATTTGTAATATCAATTTATTTATCAAACCACAAGTGATACAATGACTTTTATCTTTAAACGGTGTAGCTGTACAATTTATACTATGAAAAAAATATGAATTCCATTTAAAAAGAATTGTAACCTAAATCTTTCTTAAGAAAAAAAAGTCATAATTACCATTTCATCCATTTGTCAGTTTTCTTCAATTAAGCTGTAATGATGAAAACTAATGTTCAAGTAAATAAAGTAAAAAAGAAAAAAAGTGGTCATAAGGTTTTAAAAAAATTACTAAAATATGAAGAAGAGTGGGTCCCAAACTTTCACGAAGAAGGCTAAAGTGTTGTTTAATTGACGAAAAAATATTACATCAGGACTCTGAACGTTGCTGCTGTGTTACATGAATATTCTATCTGTGTTATTTATAAAAAATGAAGTATTATTCGAGTATTATATGATGTTATTTGATTATATTGCGGTGTTATTAGAATATTCCCCACATTACCTGATTTGGGTTNCCAAACTTTCACGAAGAAGGCTAAAGTGTTGTTTAATTGACGAAAAAATATTACATCAGGACTCTGAACGTTTCTGCTGTGTTACAGGAATATTCTATCTGTGTTATTTATAAAAATATGAAGTATTATTCTAGTATTATATGATGTTATTTGATTATCTTGCGGTGTTATTAGAATATTCCCCTGCATTACCTGATTTGGGTCTGTGTTATTCGACATATTCCCCGTGTTATTTTAATTTATACTATGTTATTGGAATAACATAACCCCAAATCAAGTAACGTGGGGAAATATTTCAATATCACCGTAAAATAATTGAATAACACTTCATTTTTTTATAAATAACACAGATGAATTATTCCTGTAATACAACTCGATATTTCTAAATATTGCAATCTGAATATTTTTCCTTAATTGACAAGAAACATAATANTATATATATATATATATATACATATATGCATGGAGATATGTATACATACATATATACATGGAGATATGTATACATACATACATACATGGATATATATGTATACATAATGTATACATACATACATACATGGATATACATGTATACNTACATACATACCACACAATCTTATGTATTTACATATCTAAGGCCTAAACACTCATATGCATACCACTCAAATCTTTTAACAAAATGACAAAAAATATCACAATCACCATCTTTTTTAAAAAGCGAAACACAGTTTTTTATGCATAAATTTATGACAACAAGGTGTTATAAATGTATATATCAAACTTTGGGNATCAAAATTAAAGGCAACTAAATATTTTATTTCAATAACACCCAACAACATAGCACAAATACATAAAGATAAACACCTACATTTTGAGAGGTAGGCGATCTCTCCCAAATCGTAATCCTAAGACTTAAGACAACAATCTCATAGCATAGCATGTCCCTAAACATAATAAGCCCTATTTATACCCACAATAATAACTAATAAAAGACTAAATTGCCCTTAGGTGTCAGTCTAACTAGATGAGAGTGCTTTTATCTCCTTTCATTTGTTTAAATTCTGAATGGGAGAGTTGCATTTTCATGTTTTTTTGAGAAAGATGTTACCCCTTTGGGGAGTGGCTTGGGCTAGATTTGAACTTTTTCTTGGGATCTTTGACAATATTAAATAGTCTATATAGACTTGAGAAAGATGAAAAAAATTTCCATATACTCTACATACTCGCTTGCCTTATAAGATCTCATCTTGTGATGAGTAAGTCAGAGGCTTCTATTGAAAACCTTGTCCGATGTTGGCTACCTTCTAGGGTCACTCATCGATGAGCTCACCAAGGACTTCTAAAGAGGTGAAGATTTTGCTCACCTTCGTTCTTGGGGTTGGAAGTCTTTCTTGGGGACTTATGGAGAGTTGCACGCTCCATATGCTTGCTTACTTTTTGGAACTTTCTTCTTGCGAGTTGCTCTCTGGAATTATTTGTTGGAAACTTGTCTAGGAAACACAATGAAAGTGGTGTAGCCAACGCTTGGACTAGATAGATGATGCCTGCCAAGTAGTCATAGAAGCTACGTAGAAGTACAAATGATGGTTTTGGTTGAGTAATATGTATCAAAGCTACACAACACAACACGACACTAATTATGAAAGTGGTGTAGTCTTTGATGTCCTTTGATTGTTCATGATGGGGTAAGCTAGAGCATATTGCCATTGTGCTTTACTTGAAGTCGGCATATGTTGTTGCTATATCACCATTATTGGCTTCAAAAGAGTTTGCATGAATGTAAATGTTCTTGGTTGCCCACAATTACTTTTTAAATTGTTTGATAAATTTTTGATGTTCAGGATAAATGATTGTTGCGGAGAGATTCATCCCTCTTAGATTTTGACAAGTAGTGAAGATCCTTATGTATAGAGATTGCATTTTGATTGATTTAAATTGATCCAGTGGTGGTCGGAAGATGACTTCTTATAGACGACAGTAAGCTGTTGCACTTCGAAAACTATACTTGAATCTTAAATTTGGGTTTACGCAACATCTCAAGTCCAATATAATGTGTTGCACACAATGAACAAAGTAGGAGGCAATGTCCTAGGGATTTATTCTCGAGAAAACCCTTTAATGCTCAAGTTAGAGATTGAGCTTAAAGTTCAATTAGAACTTTGACTACTTCGATAAAGTTTTTTCTTTGGGATGATGTTTGAGATTCAGAGGAGATTTTTTTTTGTGTACGGGTATAGTTCATGAGTTACAGGTGGATATTTACCATTGGTAATTTAGTGAATCTTATGAAATGAAGAACAAAGGGATTCCCTGTATCTCTTTTTGGAAGGAAATAATTTGAACTCAACAAGCAAGCACCTGCACTTATAAGTCATTTGTATTTCTTGAATTTTTGAAGTAATTATGTAGTTTAGGCTCCTATAATGATTAAAGCAGTTTTTTAAACTTTATTAGTTTTAAGGAATACTTTAAACTATGGAGAATAATTCATAGAACCTCTCAAATATTTGGATAAATCTATTGTTGTTGATGTAACTTTTTGAAATATTGTGCTCTGCAGCTATGACCAATCAACAACTAATGGATGCTGGTGATAGGATGATGAATGAAACTGATCAAGCTATAGAGAGGTCCAAGAAGGTTAGTTGCTTTCTTTGATTATGGTGCAAATGCAAATTTGCAATATCAAAAAGCAAGTTCTAATTATGATTATGTAAGGCTTGTTTTTACCTCATGAAATGTTCAATTTCAATAAAACCGGTGGCTCTAATGTTACTTATTACGAGGGTGAATTATCAGAGTAAATTGAGACCAGTACACTAGTAGATTGATGTCCATCAACCCAAAAACCTAAGCTGATTTCTAAGATCCACTACCAAGTATATTAGGAATTCAAATCTTATTTTATATTTTGATGTGCGACTATTCTTAATTCTCATGCTGATCTTATTATGCTTAATAATCTATGATTCGTAGTGCACCAAACATTGGCTTATCTCTTTTCTTAATACTTTCAATGTGGATTTTAGGTTTCTATGATTTCAGTATTCTTTGAGTCTTCTAATTTTGTTTTGCGCTCTACTTTGTATCACATCACTTTGTGGAATTTCCTATAAAACCATATTCTTTATAAAAGCATGGATGGCATCGGGTCTATTACCTTGCAGATTTTGTTTTGACTGAAGTTGTGGCAAAAAGTCTATTCAATAACTTCTTGTTATAATTGCCAAAGGAAACTCATCTGTTTTTTGCTGATTATTTTATTTCATTTTTAGCATTTTGCACTCATATTTTATTTTCCAAAATTTGACCTTACTTCCTAGGTTTTCAAATGTCTCGACTAATATTTTCCGTTCCATACATTCGTCTTTCTATTATCTAGTCTTGGTAGTTTTTGATAACTGATCAATTGTTGTTAAGATTTAATGGTTTATATTTGTAGCATTTTCTGATTAACTTTGCATGCTTGGCTGTTCCATTATCATCTTTTTAGAAGCTCTCCCGAGAACACGATATGGTAGTTTACCCTAAATTGGATTTTACTTCTTTTGACCCTATATTACTACGATTTTAGAGTGTAGAAAACTATTCTTAACATCTTTATGTGTTGCTATTGTTATCTTTTGTTTATAGCTTGCATTTTGCATTTGATAGCTTCTGTAAATATTCCTAGTCAAATATTTATGTATTAATTTGCACCCTAATATGAGTGCAACTGAATTATAACTTATAAGTGTCTACTTTGCTGAACATCACCTACATTTATTCTATTTTTCATGGTTAATTTTTTATTGATTTCTTTTCCAATATAATCTATAATACATTATTGATGATTGGGCATAAGCCCACAAACGGATGAATATGTAATAGTTTTTTCTCTCTTATGCTGTTAGCAATTATTATTATTCAAAACTAGGAATCTCAATAATTGAAAAAAAAAAAAAGCATAAGTAGGTTTCTTGATATATTATTCTTGCAAATGACAATACATCTAATATGTATTAAATTAAATGAAATCTTATAGAATTGAATGTTGTCAAATACAAATGAATATAAGTCACGAATATGAAAGTAAAATGGGAGACAACATAACAATAATAATTATGCTTTATGTGCCATGGAGATGATGCTATCTTTTGCATTTCATGAATGTTAATATGAATTAAAACACTTAACTATCTATATTTTCTGTAAGAAATAATTTTTATATTAACTTAACATCATATGTATTAAAATTTAAAAGCTTAATTGTAAAAGGAAAAACCATTTTTTTGTCTACATTTTTTTTCCATTTAAGTTATCTACTTTTTGCTGAGAAAAAAGNTTTCTGTAAGAAATAATTTTTATATTAACTTAACATCATATGTATTAAAATTTAAAAGCTTAATTGTAAAAGAAAAAACTATCTTTTTGTCTACATTTTTTTTCCATTTAAGTTATCTACTTTTTGTTGAGAAAAAAGTCAAAATTTTCACTTGTCTATTGTATGGTGTTATTTTAGGCTTCCAAACTATAAATACATTCAATTTTGTCTCTAGAATCTTTCATTATGATTCAAATTATTCCATCTATTGGAATATTTTGGAGGAAATTAGAAGAGTCGACATGCTATTGTGGATAGGGTTGAGTAATCAAGGGGTTAAAGTTGGCACTTTAGATAGTTTGGGACTAAAATAATCATATGCAAGTAGTCCAAGGATATTTTTGAATTTTTCTTTTTCTGTTCAAGCAATTTCATCAAACATAGTAGTTAAACATAAAAATTTCATAATATTATGGTGAGTACAGGAGAATAAATAGAGTGAATTGCAACACATGTACACCTTCATAATTAAAATGTAAAATAAAAGGAAAAAGAAGATATCAAAGATGTATATTGTAGGCCAATTGGCTGAAGTGTATGATAAAATTGAAAAAGAGCAGTAGTATAATTAGGCATACAAATTAGAGGAGGAATTGAAGAGGAAAGGGGAACATGGAGCCTAGTTAATGTATTTCCTTAAGAGAGGATGAGAACAACATTAAACCCATATTAAAACCTCCCAAAGACTTCTCTTGTTTTCCTTCAATCTACAACACGAATAAAAGCTACCATTGACAATCTCATATTATATTTCCATCGTATGAAGTGTTTAGTGGAGAGTGTGCTATGGACTAGGGGTAAACTATTGCCTACTTTTAAAGTAATGTTCCCAACTTCAAATATAGGGGCCCTAATATCTGATTGATAGCGGATGAAGGCTTAAACTAGTTGGTTCAATATTAAGTTGTTGGTAACATTGTTTAGGATTTTACTAAAGCTTACTCTAATTATTTTCATTTATGCTTGCTTATATCCACGTCATATCTTTTTTTACTCAATTTAGAAAGAAATTGTTAGACCGGATTTAAGCTTGTCAGGTATTTATGCATCTGATAAAAAAAAATGTAAACTCAAAATCAACTTAACTTGATTTTAGTATTCACCCAATTTGCTCTAATATAGTTCTAGACAATTCAAGATGTGATTCATAATAAATGTATGCAGTCAATATATAATCTATTTAGTATAATATGTATAATCTATATTATTTTGTTTATTTAGATAAGCAATTAATTATAAAAAAAAGTTATATAAGCAATTAATTGAAATGTCACTTTGATTTAACCTCAAACCAATTAAGTTGATTTAGACTCTAATCATTTTGAGTCAAGTTGACTCAATTCCAATTTTTATTGAGTTGATCTTGAATTGAACTTTTTTTTTTTCTTGAGTTAAGCCAATCCTTAAATCTACCTTACAATGTTGGAACATGTCTTTGTCTAATGTATTTTTTTTGGCTTGGAGATGAAAGAACTTTTTGAAGTGCTTGTGCTACATAGAAAGGATAGCGTTAGAAGATAATGAGTGAGCTTGAATGATCGGAATGAAGACAAAGTACATTTCAAGATTTCTGTGTACATGCAAATAATATGATCAACTAATAGTGATAAAGCATGAATTAATTGTTATTTATAATATGTTTCTATATCTTGGATCCACTTAAAATACGCTCAGAATATAGATGAATTTATAACCAACAATGTCAAACTAGTTGTCTATTAAAATGTTGAGGTGTTCTTAATTAAAAAGATTCTAAATAAACAATAAGATTAAATACCTAGTTACTATGTTTCTATCAACAAATAGGTCAATCAAAACTAAGTTGAGGCACTAAAAAGAAAATAAATATTTCTAAATAAACCTTTTCAATCATAAGGAACACTTTTAAAGAGTTTAAAATGATGAACATTTCATTAAACAATTTCAGCACAATAATAACTTTCAACCTTTATTACATTCCAATTTCAAAGTCTTACAAACTAGATAATCGTAGACAAAAAAACCAATAAAATAATGTTAAAGGACACCACTTTAAATAACTAAAATGATTAAAAAACTTAATTTTCAATTTCAACTCCATTATCCTTGTTCTCTTGTCAATTTCTCTATTTATTATCCTCCACTTTCTCAATCTGACTGTTCAACCTCCTCATCCTCTTAATTTCATATTCTAGAATTGAAGTTCTTCCATATTTTTTTTAGCATAAAGGCCAATAATGATGATGATCTTTAAATTGATTGTCGCACTGTTATCTAACAGGTTGTACATGATACGGTAAATGTTGGCGGAGAAACAGCAGCTGCTCTCAAGGCGCAGGTTGGCCATCCAATCATCCAACTGTTTGAGAGACTTCTCATCTCTTAACAAAATTTTAGATTAATCATGATTGGTTCTCTGTGATCCCAAACAAGCTATCTAACATTTTTTTTCTTCAACTTTGTGATTCCGTAGACCGAGCAAATGAGTAGGATTGTTAATGAATTGGACTCTATCCATTTTTCAATGAAGAAGGCAACACAGCTTGTGAAGGAAATAGGCAGACAGGTTGGCTTCTTTACCTTATCTCTGATTTTTTTTTTTTGAAAATATTCATACATACCGCTCAATTTTTCTGTGTTTACATATCTAACCCCTAAAATTTAATTTTTACATATATGTCACTTTACCTGTGCATGAAAAGGTGCATTTCACTTTTTAAAAGTTATAATAGTAGTATTTTTTTTTGTGATATATAAAGGATTTCGACGGTAGAAATGTAGAACCTAAAGTTTAGGTGTGAGATATGTGACTACATAGGAACTTATGCATGCAGATGCCCCTTTTTTATTCTAAATTTTGTTGTTTCTTAATCCTCTGTGTTCCTCGGATCAGGTTGCTACCGATCGGTGTATCATGGCTTTGCTTTTCTTGATTGTGGTTGGAGTAATTGCAATTATTATCGTAAAGGTTTGACATATTTTCTGTTCAAATTTACTAGTTCGATTTTTCATTTTTATGGCTCCTGTTTTGTCCGACAATTCTTTAGCACTGAGTGGTATTTTAAATGTTCACCTCTTGGGAGCCCCTTGGTGCTCAAGTCTAGCTACCTAATAACAAAATTACCCTAGATGTCCACAATCAAAGATTGAATCGGGCTCAATCATTCAATTGTAACGATTTTGTGTGTGTAAGTGCATGTGTGTATGTGCGTGTATTTCTATGAGCGGTCATGGTTTCAAATCTTTTTTTCAACATTAGTTTTATGGGACATTTACATACATACCACACAATCTTATGTATTTACATATCTAAGGCCTAAACACTCATATGCATACCACTCAAATATTTTAACAGAATGACAAAAAATATCACAATCACTATCTTTTTTTAAAGCGAAACATAATTTTTTATGCATAGATTTATGACAACAAGGTGTTATAAATGTATATATCAAACTTTGGGTATCAAACACACGCGCGCGCGCGCCGCTTACTCAGATCAGTTGGCTGGGCATCTACTCTTCAGTTGTAAGCCCCCTCTGGTCTGGGGTTCAATTCCCTCCGAGTGTAGGGTATGATACTCGAATTCTTAGGCGCATAAGAGATGGTCGGGGCTCGTACAATAGCCTCCGGCCATTCATTTTCAAAAAATACACACACACACACATAATTATTTTGTGATATGTATGTTAATTTCACTAATTTTATTTTGGAGCTTCTACATACATAGCACACAATTCTTATGCGTTTACGTATCTCTCATCTAAACTTTCATATTTACACAGCACTTAAATTTTTAATTTCACAATTTCAGATCCAGAATAGCACTATTATTTTATGCATAGTTTTAAAACACAAAAGTTCTATGTGCGTAAATATGAAAGTTTAGTTGTGAGATATGTAAATAGGTTTAGTCAATATTCTAATTATTTTGAGCACGAAAATATAATAATTGTTAAAATTCTGAAGATTTTTTTTTAAAAAAATTAATATTTATCCATCTATTTATATCCATCCAAATGATGTTTTTTATATAAACTCTATAATCATTCAAAAATATGATTTACAACTGAAGTAACCAATTGACACACTTTAGATGATTTATAGTTTTGATTCTCCTTCAATCTCTATTGTTTTTCTTTTCTTGAATGCTCGCACAGATTGTGAACCCCAAAAATAAAGACATTCGGGACATTCCGGGACTTGCTCCGCCTGTCAACAGAAAGCTACTTTGGGATCAACATTAGTATAGATAAAAACCTTCAATCCACCTCGAAATTTTTATACCGGCAAAATCGCTGCCCATCTTCTGTGAGATCCTTAACCTGTGTTTTTAAAATTTTATTTGATTTTTTATTTAAATATCATCTTGTATCATTAGTTGATTCAACCGTGTCAATTGATACTAATTTTGTGCGTTTCATTTGTTGCCTTTTTTGAATTGCCGAACAGCACTGTGCCTAATTGAAACCACTCACATCTCATGTATATCGAAGTAACATTTTATATTTTGCCTGAAAGCATTTAATTGTCTTGATTTATCCATCTGCTTGAATGATAATTGTCAGCATGTTACAGAACTGGCTTGCTATGTGGATGTGAACTGGAATGCTGTTATTTATTTATTTCACAGATTCTATTCTCTTTGTCAGTAGTAATTTACTTTTTATTTTATGATTTCATCAAGTAGTGATTAAGATGTGAAAAACTGCATATAACATGTAATGTGTACGATGTGCTTAATTTCAACATTTGACGCTGAAACATAACAAAACAATAATTTCAGTGCAAGACTAGAGAAGCAAGTAATGCTTGAAAAAGAAAATTAATATGCATAGTTCAGCAAAGAAAATATTTAAGGGTACTTGCATATGTACCATCTAATTCTAGATGCACATGCATATCTAACACCTGAATTTTATATTTTACATTTGTACCACTCAAATCTTGCACATCACGTTAAAAATATTGTTTTTGTAACTTTTAAAAAGTCAAATACACCTTTTAATGCACAGATAAGATAACATATATGTAAAACTTTTACACGATCTATATGTGAACAAATTAAAATCGAGCCTTGAATGTTAATATTTCAATATAAGAAATTAATAAAATATAGAACTAGGGGGTGTTAACGAGCTCATAAGCAGAGCTTATCGAGCCACGAGCTCGGGCGCAAACTTGATATCATTTATTAAATGAGTTTGAGCTTCAGCTCTGCTTGTTAGCTCGTGAGTCGATTAGATTAGCTTATAGTTAGTCATTTCTTTGTATTTTTTAATGAGTTATACTACTAGTCATTTCGATGTATTTTCTGGTGAGTTGTCATTGCATCATCCTTCGGCCACCAATATCTTTTCCGGTGCGCTCTTATAAAAGATGATTTTTTTGTTCAAGCTCGCAAGCAGGCTCATAAGTCTGTTGTTATCACGATGACTCGAGCTCGAGCTCAACTCATTTAAAACCCTAGATAGAACTCATAGAAGAGTAAATAAGGAATAGAAGCATTTGTAATGTTAATTTATTTATCAAACCACAAGTGATACAGTGACTTTTATCTTTATACGGTGTAGCTGTACAATGTATACTATGANTTAATCAAAGCTAGTCCTCAAATATTGCTAGATGGTTGAAATCCTTAGTTAAATTACCAATCTAAAAGAGATTACTATCAAATTAAAAGAGAAAGATTTTTTGTTCGACTTGCAATTGAAATGGCTCGATTCCTAAATTGCTATTATTTATTAGTAAATGTCATATTCACTGTGTTATTTTCAAGAGTGTTGAGCCAAAAGGACAATATGTACCATTTGAATCCGCGATCTCATAGTGGGAAACTAAACCCTCAACCACTATATATCAACTGTGTATTATTAGAGCGTTTAAGCAATGACTTCGGAACAAAAAAAAACATTAAATAAATAAATCAACTCTCAAAGTTTGTGAAGCGCATGAAAGGCATATTTAAATCTCTAGGTTGGCATGAATCTTGAGATAAGCTTAAACACATTTACAAGTCTTTCAAAAGTTTGTGTTGATAGTAGGATTCTATGAGCTTGGTCCTTAAAATTTTGGAAGATTCCTATCTATTTACAAATATATCACATAAACTTTAATTTTTACATACATTCCACCTTACTTATGCATTAAAAGGTGGTATAACTATAGAAAGTAAAATATAAATGTTCGATTCATTAACACATGAATTGGGTTCTTGTGTGTAAATGCCCCAAAAATTTTATAGTTATAGGCTTTAAAATGAACCATAGTAGGGTCAAAGTCGGTGCATATGCCCATAAATCAATAACAAAACAATTATCACCCTATATTTTGAATGTTGGATGATGATGAAAATAATAAAAATTCATCACCAATAACTATTGTTTGTTAATATTGACTTAGTTAAGGGCTTATTCTTAATTAGGATTAATGCCTTGTAAAGACGCTCATTGGGCCTTTTCAACGATAATGAATGAAGATAAGAAAAAAAAATGATAGGTGAAGGGGCACTAATAACAATTCTATTGTGTTTAGTAGATATGATGTTAGCTTAATAAATGCTTTAGAGGAGATAATCATGAAAAATTTATAGCCCAAGTTGGAGTCATTATTTTAGATAAAATTAAGTTAAACAAAATTTAGAAGATACATAATTATATTTATTGCACTTGCTGAAAAGATTTGTGCAACATTGATGTGATTATAGATGATGATTAGACTTTATTTTACCCTATTTTTCTTATTATAATAATAATAATTTCGGGATTCTATACTATACGAAAAGGATAATATATGTATGAGGAAGTGAAAATTTCACTTTTATTAGTGAATATGGTTTTATTCATTAAAAAATCAGAGGAATTATTCATGATTGGGAGACAATAAAGAGAAGGTTTATCTCCAACTAGAAAACATTTAAAAAGATATATGAATTATTTCTATAGTAGGTAGAAAAAAGCAAGTTAAAAGAAAAAAGATATGATTTTGTCGTTTGGTGATAATTATTAAGAAAATAAAACTCTTAATATTAAACAGAAGACATATTGAGATATTTGTGATATTTTTTTCTATAATTGTTTATAACAATTGCAATTATGAATGGATACTTAACAAAGTTTTTTTTATGTGCTTAATATGGGCTATTAATTTCTACTTTTATATCTTGTAATAGATAGATGTATATTAGAAGTAATAATATTGTGAGACTACAATTCATCACACTTTTTTACCTGTGTATTTGACATTATATCTAAGAATTTAACCGTGGTGTGACATAGATCTTGTTTAGGAGTTTTTAGTGGCACAACATATATATTTTTTGACATATTAAGATCTTTAAGATGTATAAGAATTTTTCATTTGGCACGAGAGACAAAAATGTAGAGGAAAAGACAATGTAAGTTGAAAGTTCGAGTTATTTTCTTTGATATGTTGAACAATAGCATTTTGTTGAAATTGGATCGTTAGCAGCCAAGATTCTAAAAAAAAAAGTATATAAATATGTTCAGGAATTAAATAATGGAAAAGTTTTAAATGATCATATAATTTGATTTGTATTGTGTCTTTTGTCCGATATCATATTATTATAATATTCAAGGTAAAAAGAGCGAGCCATTTTTTTTGTGTGCAAAAATTTAGTGCCAAGTGCATATTAAACTCAATAATATTACTTTATAATACAATATTTGCATTATAAGGATCTTTATAGGTTTTTTGTTCATGTTCATAGATTTATAAGATTGTATAATATTAAGTTTATAAGGGCTCTAAGAGTTTAGGTAACCCTAATGATCCTTTTGCTTGTACTATTTTATAGTGTGTAGTTAACTTAGGCCAGTTTGGGGCAGTTTTTTTGTTGGAGTTGCTTTTTGAAACACCACACTCCCATTTGCTTCGTGCATTCGACCTGCTTATCCCAAAAAATTGTCGCAGTTTTTTATTTAAAGTGGCCGCGGGCTCGAACCTGTGGCCCTTGTTCTTCCCCCTGCTTATTACGTGATTGAACTTCGTTCTATATCGCTCCAACATCGAACGTGTTTTGCCCTAGGCAACTGCTTGCTCGCATTTCTCCCTCGATTACTCCTCTATCGCAATTAGCATTGCCTCCCCTCTTCCTCCTCCCTTTGATCTCTGGTACTATGAGTTATTTATGATCGCTTGTCTTTCTATATGCGATTTCTAGCGATTTCATGGGTTGGAATAGTTTTCTTTTAGCGATTTTTTTGATTTTTTTTTTATGAAATTCATATAATGGATGAAAGTTTATGCATGATTTGGAATATGAAAATAGAAAGAGTGTTCATTTGTCTATATGTGATTAATGGCGATTTCATGGCTTGGAATGAATTTCTTTATGCGATTTTTCTGATTTTTGTGATGAAAGTTTGTGCTTGATTTGGAATTTGAAAAAGGAAAGAATGCTCATTTTTTAATAGCAAGTTTTTGGGTGCTCTGCATGCAATTGCCTCAACTAAAAATTATGGGGCAGGGTTTCGTCAATTTCTTTAATGTTTCAGTGACAATTTCATAGCTTAGGGGTTGTGGTTGATCACTCTATGCGGTGGCTGTGGGTGTTTGAGTGGTGTTTGCGGGTATGAGTGTGGAGTGCGATGTGTGGTGGTTGTGTGTGTGTGTGGCATGGGGTTGTGGTTGGTTTGCACTATGTGGTGGCTGTAGACGTTTGTGTGGTGGTTGTGGATGTGTGTGTGGTGGTTGTGGGTGTGTATGTGGGTGCCTTGTGTGATGGTTGTGGGTGTGTGTGTGGTGTGGAGTTGTGGTTGGGTTGCACTATGTGGTAGTTGTGGGTGTTTGCGTGGTGGTTGTGGGTGTGTCTGTGTGTGTGTATGGTGTGGAGCTTTGGTTCGGTCCTGTGTGGTGGTTGTGGGTGTGTGTGTGGTGCGAGGTTGTGGTTGGGTTGCACTGTGTGGTGGCCGTGGGTGTTTTTGTGGTGGTTGTGGGTGTGTGAGTGGTGGTTGTGTATGTGGTGTGGGGTTGTGGTTAAATGCTCTATGTGGTGGCTGTGTGTGTGTGTGTGGTTGGGTTGCACTATGTGATGGTTGTGGGTGTTTATGTGGTGGTTGTGGGTGTGTGTGTGTGTTGTGAGTGGTGTGTGGTGGTTGTGGGTGTGTGAGTGATGTGGAGCTGTGGTTGGGTGTCCTTTGTGGTGACTATGGGTGTGTGTGTGGTGGTTGTGGGTGTATGTGTGGTGTGTGGTGGCTGTGTGTGTGTGTGGTGTGGTGTGGAGCTTTGGTTGGGTGCCCTTCGTGGCGTCTGTGTATGTGTGTGTGGTGTGGGATTGTGGTCGGGTTGCACTATGTTCTGGCTATGCGTGTTTGTGTAGTGGTTGTGTGTGTGTGTGTGGTGGTTGTGGGTGTTTGTGTGTGGTGTGGGGTTGTGGTTGGTCACTCAGTGTGGCAGCTGTGTGTGTTGGTGGTGTGGGGCTGTAGTCGGGTTGCACTATATGGTGCCTGTGGGTGTTTGTGTGGTATTTGTGAATGTGTGTGTGTGTGGTGGATGTGGGTGTGTGAGTGGTGTGGGGCTATGATTGGGTGCCCCGTGTTATGGTTGTGGGTGTGTGTGCGGTGTGGGGTTGTGGTTGGGTTGCACTGTGTGGTGGTTGTGGGTATTTGTGTGGTGGTTGTGGGTGTGTGTGTGGTGTGTGGTGACTGTGAGTGTGTGTGTGGTGTGGACTTGTGTTTGGGTTGCATTGTTGCATTTGATGCTCTATTTTTTATTATGGGTTGCCCTGTTGCATTTGTTGTTCTATGGTCTCTTGGTCTTTGATCTTTGTAGGTTGCCTTATGGAAAGCAGGTCTTGCTGGGTTGCCTTATTGGGTTTCCTTGTTACATTTGTTGTTTTGTAATCTGTTGGTCATGGTGGGTTGCCTTGTTTCATTTGTTGTTCTATAATTTGTTGGTCATGGTGGGTTTCTCTGTTGCATTTGGTGGTGGCTTTGTTAGTGTGGTGGTGGTGACTTGCTGGTGTGGTGGTGGAGGTGTATTGAGTGATGGTTGTGTTGGGGCTATGGGTGTGTATGTGATTGTGAAGGTTTGTGGTAGTGTTGTTATCGTGGTGTTGATATGTATGTATGTGAGTGATGGTGGTGGTGGCTTGTTCGTGTGGTGGCTATTGTCTCTTTATAATTTCATATGAATTAGAGCATTTGGAATAAAGTACCGGGGGTGGGTGATGACTATTGTCTCTTCTCTACTATTATGAAATATTAATGTTTTTTATTTTCTTTGTTTAGTAAAGTATTGGTTAAGACCAAAGAAGTCGTTTTTTTTTTGTTTGTTTCATGGGTTATTTGATTTGGATGTTTTCCTTTCTAGTACGAACAATCTATAAGTTTATATGTATTTATTTTTGCTCATTATACTCCATCTTTAGTTTTTAAATGTTCTTTTAACGTTGTTTGATGCACACTTATTACCTGAACATAGCACTTCTTTAATAAGGATTCACATCAAGAGAACCTGAGAAGAAAGATTATGGCAGTAGGAGTTTTGCTGTACATATACTACAACTCATGAGTCGATCGAACTCCTTGCTTGACATCGACTTATATTGGTGATAAATGGGTTGGGGAGCTACTACAAGGACACCCCATAAGATTCAGTAACATGTTTCAGATGATAAAACCTATATTTATGGACCCGCTCGATGAACTACATAGCTATNATATTATATGTATATATATATATATATATATAATAAATATAATACTTATTTTATTTAAAATGTTTTTTTTCCTATTTGACATGGAACTTGATAGCTGTCCATAAAATTATGAAAACATAGAAAGCAACCTTTGGATTTTCTGTTCACACGTCTTGGCCACGAGGCTAGTAAGAAGGCACCTTTATGCTGTCTGCTCTTACGAAAATAAATCAAGTTAAACATTTAGATTCACACGTCTTGATCCAAATATCGATTTTTCATGCACTAGACCCTATGATGAGAGACCGCATCATGTGCCTATATATTCGAGAACACAACGCCACTAAGGATTGAACCCGTGACCTGAGGGAACTTACAGTGAACCCCGCNCTATTTTATAAATACTTTTTCTCATTCCTTGGAGCCTATCACATTAAAACTTCGTTCCTTTTACAAGCATACCGCACTGCCCATCCCTTTCTCAAGTATAAGTTGTTTGTAAGGAAACAAATCAACAATTACCTTAAACACCACATATCTTTAATAACTTCAAACACCCAACCCACAACACAACCACCATAACTCACATCCATCACATAATAACCATCCAACCACACCTCCACACACATCCCACAATCACCACGCCACAAGACACAACACCACAATCACCCAACCCACAACACATTCACCAGAACCCACAAAAAAGCCACCACAACTTACTGCACAACCACCAAAACCCACAAAACAACCACCAACCCAAAACCACCAATTCACAACCACCACACCGCAACCACCCAACCACACATCCATACATCCACACACAACCCACAACTACCACACCACAAGTTAGAACACCACAACCACCCAACCCACAACCACCACACCATAACCATTCAACCACACCTCCACACACATCCCACAACCACCATGACAAAAGACACAACACCACAACCACCAAACCCAAAACACAACCATCACTGCCCACAACACAACCATTGGTTTTGAGTGCCATGTATGTAATTTGCAGAAAACATGACCGTCTACAAATCAAGCACCCTATTTCATCTATTTCAAATTCTCACTCAAACATCAAAGGTAGTGATAAAACCCTATCCCATATTTATCATTTTAGACAATTACATACAAGGCAATTGAAGTGTTGCTATCTATAAATCAAGCACGCTCTTTCATCAAATTTTTNATAAGATTGTATAATATTAAGTTTATAAGGGCTCTAAGAGTTTAGGTAACCCTAATGATCCTTTTGCTTGTATTATTTTATAGTGTGTAGTTAACTTAGACCAGTTTGGGGCAATTTTTTTTGTTGCAATTGCTTTTTGAAACACCACACTCCCGTTTGTTTCGTTCATTCGCTTATCTGAAAAAGCTGCCGCAATTTTTTATTTAACGTGGTCGTGGGCTCGAACCTACGACCCGTGTTCTTTCCCCTGCTTATTACGTGATTGAACTTCGTTCTATATCGCTCCACCATTGAACGTGTTTTGCCCTAGGCAACTGCTTGCTCGCATTTCTCCCTCGATTAATCCTCTATCGTGATTAGCATTGCCTCATCTCTTCCTCCTCCCTTCGATCTCTGATTACTATGAGTTATTTTCGATCACTTGTCTTTCTATATGCGATTTCATGGGTTGAAATAGTTTTCTTTTAGCAATTTTTTTGATTTTTTGTTTGATGAAATTCACATAATGGATGAAAGTTTATGCTTGATTTGGAATATGAAAATAGAAAGAGTGTTCATTTGTCTATATGTGATTAATGGCGATTTCATGGCTTGGAATGAATTTCTTTATGTGATTTTTCTGATTTTTTTGATGAAATTAGGATAATGGATGAAAGTTTGTGCTTGATTTGGAATTTGAAAAAGGAAAGAATGCTCATTTTTTGATAGCAAGTGTTTTGGTGCTCTGCATGCAATTGCCTCAACTGAAAATTATGGGGCAGGGTTTCACCAACTTCTTTAATGTTTGAGTGACAATTTCATAGCTTAGGGGTTGTGGTTGAGCACTCTATGTGGTGGCTGTGGGTGTTTGAGTGGTGGTTGCAGGTATGAGAGCGGAGTGTGATGTGTGGTGGTTGTGTGTGTGTGTGGCGTAAGGTTGTAGTTAAGTTACACTATGTGGTGGTTGTAGGCGTTTGTGTGGTGGTTGTGGATGTGTGTGTGGTGGTTGTGGGTGTGTGTGTGGTGTGGGGTAATGAGTGGGTGCCCTGCGTGATGGTTGTGGGTGTGTGTGTGGTGTGGGGTTGTGGTTGGGTTGCACTATGTGGTAGTTGTGGGTGTTTGTGTGGTGGTTGTGTGTGTGTGTGTGTGTGTGTGTGTGTGTATGGTGTGGAGCTTTAGTTTGGTGTCCTGTGAGGTGGTTGTGGGTGTGTGTGTGGTGTGAGGTTGTGGTTGGGTTGCACTGTGTGGTGGCCGTGGGTGTTTTTGTGGTGGTTATGGGTGTGTAGTGTGGGGTTGTGGTTGAATGCTCTATGTGGTGACTGTGTGTGTGTGTGGTGTAGGGTTGTGGTTGGGTTGCACTATGTGATGGTTGTGGGTGTTTATGTGGTGGTTGTGGGCGTGTGTGTGTTGTGAGTGGTGTGTGGTGGTTGTGGGTGAGTGAGTGATGTGGAGTTGTGGTTGGGTGCCACTATGGGTGTGTGTGGTTGTGGTTGTGGGCGTGTGTGTGGTGTGTGGTGGTTGTGTGTGTGTGTGTGTGTGTGTGTGTGTGTGGTGTGGTGTGGAGCTTTGGTTGGGTGCCCTTTGTGGTGTCTGTGGATGTGTGTGTGGAGTGGGATTGTGGTTGGGTTGCACTATGTGCTGGCTGTGGGTGCTTGTGTGGTGGTTGTGTGTGTGTGTGTGTGTGTGTGTGTGTGTGGTGTGTGTGTGTGGTGGCTGTAGGTGTTTGTGTGTGGTGTGGCATTATGGTTGGTAGCTCAGTGTGGCGGCTATGTGTGTTTGTGGTGTGGGGTTGTAGTCGGGTTGCACTATATGGTGGTTGTGGGTGTTTGTGAGTGTGTGTGTGTGTGGTGTGTGGTGGTTGTGGGTGTGTGAGTGGTGTGGGGGTATGATTGGGTGCCCCGTGTTGTGGTTGGGAGTGTGTGTGTGGTGTGGGGTTGTGGTTGGGTTGCACTGTGTGGTGGCTGTGGGTGTTTGTGTGGTGGTTGTGGGTGTGGGTTGTGTGTGGTGTGTGGTGACTGTGAGTGTGTGTGTGTGGTGTGGTCTTGTGGTTGGTTTGCATTGTTGCATTTGATGCTCTATTTTTTATTATGGGTTTCCTTGTTACATTTGTTGTTCTATGGTCTCTTGGTCTTTTATCTTTGTAGGTTGCCTTATGGAAGGTAGGTCTTCGTGGGTTGCCTTATTGGGTTTCCTTGTTGCATTTGTTGTTCTATGGTCTCTTGGTTTTTTTTATTTTTGTAGGTTGCCTTATGGAAGGTAGGTCTTGGTGGGTTGCCTTATTGGGTTTCCTTGTTGCATTTGTTGTTCTATAATCTGTTGGTCATGGTGGGTTGCCTTGTTGCATTTGTTGTTTTATAATTTTTTGGTCATGGTTGGTTTCCCTGTTGCGTTTGGTGGTGGCTTTGTTAGTGTGATGGTGGTGACTTGTTGGTGTGGTGGTGGAGGTGTATTGAGTGATGTCTGTGTTGGGGCTATGGGTGTGTATGTGATTGTGGGGTTTTGTGGTAGTGTTGTTATTGTGGTGTTGATATGTATGTATGTGAGTGATGGTGGTGGTGGCTATTGTCTCTTTATAATTTCATTTGGATTAGAGCATTTGGAATAAAGTGCTGGGGGTGGGTGATGACTATTGTCTCTTCTCTACTGTTATGAAATATTAATGTTTTTTATTTTCTTTGTTTAGTAAAGTATTGGTTAAGACCAAAGAAGTTGTTTTTTTTTGTTTCATGAGTTATTTGATTTGGATGTTTTCCTTTATAGTACGAACAATCTATATGTTTCTATGTATTTATTTTTGCTCATTATACTCCATCTTTAGTTTTTAAATGTTCTTTTAACGTTGTTTGATGCATACTTATTACCTGAACATAACACTTCTTTAGTAAGGATTCACATCAAGAGAACCTGAAAAGAAAGATTGTGGCAGTAGGAGTTTTGGTGTACAAATACTACAACTCATGAGTCGATCGAACTCCTTGCTTGACATCGACTTATATTGGTGATAAATGGGTTAGGGAGCTACTACAAGGACACCCCATAAGATTCAGTAACATGTTTCATATGATAAAACCTATATTTATGGACCCGCTCGATGAACTACATAGCCATCATGGGCTCCAAGGCTCCTCAAGAATGACATCAAATGAAGTGTTAGCAATAACCCTCTACATTTTATCACAGAATGAATCAATGAGAGGAACAATGAAATGATTCTAACATTCATCGGAGAAAATTAACAAAAATTTCTCAGTGGGTTTGAAAGCCCTTATTAGTTTGTCGGCAAAGATTATTAAACCAGAGGGTCCAAAATTCGAGACTACTCCAAAAATGATTGCAAATGACCCGTGGTATATGCCATTTTTTATGGTAGTTCTTTTTAGCATATTTCATTCAACTGTTAATATGTCTTGCATGGCTATCACAACTTTTTTTATCCGACAGAACTGCATTAGAGCGATTGACGGAACCCACATGAATGTACGATTATCCAATATTGAAAAGGTTGCATACATTAGACGGTGTGGATCACCCACACAAAATGTGACGTCAGCATGTGACTTCAACATGTGCTTTAATTTTGTGATGGCTGGTTAGGAAGACACCTAACATGATAGTCATATTTTTGCTTTTGCTACAAGAAATCGAAGACACAACTTCCCTCACCCACCTCCAGATTCAATAAGTTATCTACCACATTTATTTTTTTGTTAGTTTATTACTCATTATGATATTTAGGACAAAAAATATTTCTTGGCGATGCTAGATATCTCTTACAGAGAGGGTATCTAAAGTCATTTACAGATACAAAATATCAATTTCCTGATTTCGAAAGATCCATCAATGTTTAACAAAATGCACTCCTTACGCGACATAATTTAAAGAATGTTTAGAGTTTGGAAGAAGAAATGAGTCATTCTGCGCAATATACCGACTTAATCCATTTCCAAAATAGGTGCAGATTGTAGTGGTCACAATGACGCTCCACAACTACATTCGATGACATCATTCTCTAATGGATGTTGACTTCAGCATGACTAACGATGATCACATGCAAGTGCTACCAAAAGCATTTGAATTTCACGTAAGTTAATTTATGCCACAACCAGAGGCATAATCACATGAAGGTTACAACCAGGATGGCAAGGGTGCCACAGAAATGGTTGAATTGCGAGAGCGAATCACAGACACCATTACTGGTTGTTGATTAGACGATCTTATTTATTTAAGAAAGTTCAAGTTTATTTTCCATTCCATGTATTATTGATATTTAAGATATTGTAAGTTTTATGCTGTTTGCAATTATTATTATTATTATTATTTTTATTGCTTTCATTTTTTTTATGGGTCCATGATGAGACGTTCGACCTTGTGGGTTTTTTGGGATGACATATTAATCACTGTTTGTTGGTGTCATATGTGAAATCCTGATAAAAACAATCAAGTTCCTCTTTTCTTTTTCGATGTTGGGGTTTTTTAGGTACTTCTGGATGGTATGTTTAGTCATTGAAAACCAAGTTTCTTTTTTCTTTTCGATGTTAGGGTTTTGAAGTACTTCAAGATAACCTTTTTTGGTGATATACATATTTGATAATATGAGTTTGATATTAAGTGAGCTAAATGCAACCAAGAACCCATGTTTATAGGATCTGCCATCTTCTTGTTATAACAGGTTCGGTAGGATTGGTGTACTTAGTTCTCTGAGACCTCGCACAGGCCCAAAACTGTAATTATTTACTGTTTTTATCAATTTATGAAGTTCATGTTTATTATGATGACACATCAAACTAGTACCAATCAAATTAATTCAAACAATCTACACATAAGAAAGCCAAAGCAATAGATTTTAAATCAGTTAGAAGCTGAGTAATAATGAAACAATTTTCAAATTTTGATCATAAATATGAAGAAAGTACAACATTCGAAGTCTAGACTAATAATGAAACGATTTTCAAATTTTGATTATAAATATGGAGAAAATATTGCATCCGGAGTTCGGACGCAAATTGTTTCCGGATAACAAACGCGATACACGGAGAGGTCTGTTTTTTTCCTCAGCTTTTTTCATATATCATGTCTGTTATTCAGGCATAGCTCACGTCCAAACTCCTCACTAATATTTCTTCATAAATATGCTTTCGTGTGCATCCCATACTTTTGCTTGTGTAAATATCTATATAATTGTTAAACCTTTTTATTGCACACCTTTGCGCATGTGATGCGGACCATCTACCCAGCACTGAGCAGTTATTTTGCACCGAGCAATCAGAGTTGCAGATGAAATAAGAAAAACATTACATAATTATTACCCAGGGAGCAATTAAAGAAAGGTACGAAATGCAGAAACGAATAGGGCGTGCAAATGAGCCGAATGCGAGTGAGCTCATGCTCAGCACGTGTTCGCCTCATTTATATTTCGAGCTCAAAAAGTGTGTTCGTGTTCGACTCATTTGCTTAACGAGCCGAACACGAGCCGTTCACGAACAAAGAGTTGTTTTGACAACTCTAATTACGTAGCCATAAGATATTAATGATTGAAACAAGATTTAAAACATCATTTGAATCTAAATTATTATTTTTTGCTCAATTTTCTTCATTACTACTTTTAATTGATTATAAATCTTTGTAGCCTTGTTGTCAATTAATTTTTTTAAAAATATTACTCATCAAAGATATATATATAATTGATTAGTAGTATTTCGAGCCAAAACGAGCCGAACACGAACAAACAATTGTTAATTTAGCGAACTAGCCAAGCATGAGCTTCTTAACGAGTCGAACACGAGTTGTTTGCGAACAACGAGCCTTTTTGACAGCCCTAGAAACGGAAACGAAAAAAAAATGCTGGTTTTCATTTTCATTTTTTTTTCATATATTTTCAGTCCCCGCCATAATTTTACTGTTCATTAAAAAATAATAATAATAATAAAAAACTGTGCGAGCAATGACGCTTTGGCTGCGGAGCAAGTGATAAAAATTTGGTTTTTATCTACGTTCCAACCAAAACTTCAAATATAACACCATCAATTCCCCAAATTTCAAAATTTACAATTGAAGCACTCAAAACCTACAGCCCTTCTAAAATAGCTACCTCATGACGGATCGGTTGCCTCTGTAGATAGCCGGTGGCTATCATACATCATTCGTTTGTTTATCCCATAAACTTCAACATTTTCCCAATCAGAATAGAGTTAACCAACGTCTTTTCTAGAGGCGAAACCAGCTCTCTTTTGAGGGGGAGGGGGAGGGGGAGGGGGTACACAAACTGCCCTCTAGACCCAACGAAGAAGGGTCGAGGGGAACCAAGGGCAAAATAGTATTTTAGGAGAGGCAAAATTAATATTTTAGGAGGGGTAAAATTAATATTTTAAAAGGGAAAAAAAAAGTAAATTTTTCGTCTCAAGTAAATAAAAATTTGAATTAGAGAGGATTTGAGAGCCACAATTACCCCCCTTGAGACCATCGTGAGTCCGCCCATACCCTTTTCCACAACGGAGCTTGCTCATATTATACCAAAAAATAGGTATTTATATTATTTTCTTTCAGCTTCAAAAAAAAAAAAAAAGAAAAAAAAAAGAATTACAGAGTGTTGAGAAAATTAGGGCGAAGAAAAACAGTAACGACACAAATCCAGAAAAATACAGAGATTTAACGAGGTTCGGCAAAGATGCCTACATCCTTNAACACGAACTCATTGACGAACCGAACACGAACTGTTCGCGAACAACGAGCTTTTTTGACAGCCCTAATCATGGGCTCCCAGGCTCCTCAAGAATGACATCAAGTGAAGTGTTAGCAATAGCCTTCTACATTTTATCACATAATGAATCAATGAGAGGAGCAATGGAACAATTTTAGCATTCATCGGAGAAAATTAACAGATATTTCTCAGTGGGTTTGAAAGCTCTTATTAGTTTGTCGGCGAAGATTATTAAACCAGAGGATCCAACATTCGAGACTACTCAAAAAATGATTGCAAATGACCCGTGGTATATGCCATTTTTTTATGGTAATTCTTTTTAGCATATTTCATTCAGCTGTTAATATGTCTTGCATGGCTATCACAACTTTATTTCTTCAACTGAACTGCATTAGAGCGATTGATGAAACCCATGTGAATGTACGATTATCCAATATTGAAAAGGTTGCATACATTAGACGGTGTGGATCACCCACACAAAATGTGACGGCAGTATGTGACTTCAACACATGCTTTAATTTTGTGATGGCTGGTTAGGAAGACACCTGACATGATAGTCATATTTTTGCTTTTGCTACAAGAAATCGAAAACACGACTTCCCTCACCCACCTCCATATTCATTAAGCTATCTACCACATTTATTTTTTGTTAGTTTATTACTCATTATGATATTTAAGACAAACAATATTTCTTGGTCGATGCCAGATATCTCTTACAGAGAGGATATCTAAAACTATTTATAGATACAAAATATCAATTTTCTGATTTTGAAAGATTCATCAGTGTTTAACAAAAGACACTTCTCTTTACGCGACATAATTTAGAGAATGTTTAGAGTGTGGAAGAAGAAATGAGTCATTCTGCGCGATATGCCGACTTATCCAATTCCAAAATAGGTGCAGATTGTAGTGTTCACAATGACGCTCCACAACTACATTCGATGGCATCATTCTCCAATGGATGTTAACTTCAGCATGACCATGCAGGTGCCACCAAAAACATTTGAATTTCACGTAGGTTAATCTATGCCACAACCAGAGGCAGAATCACATGAAGGTTACAACCGGTATGGCGAGGGTGCCACATAAATAGTGTAATTGTGAGAGCGGATCACAGACATCATTACTGGTTGTTGATTAGAGGATCTTATTTATTTAAGAAAGTTCAAGTTTATTTTCTGTTCCAAGTATTATTGATATTTAAGATATTGTAAGTTTTATGTTGTTTGTAATTATTTTTTCTTTTTTTTTTCGATTGCTTTCATTTTTTTTTGTGGGTTTGTGAAGTCCATGATGAGACGTTCGACCTTGTGGATATTTTGGGATGACCTATTAATCACTGTTGGTTGGTGTCACATGTGAAATCCTGATAAAGCCAATCAAGTTCCTCTTTTCTTTTTCGATATTGGGGTTTTTTAGGTACTTCTGAATGGTCTGTTTAGTCATTGTTGTTAAATGTCACATGTAAAACCTTGATAAAGAAAATAAAATTTCTTTCTTCTTTTCGATGTTGGGGGTTTTGAGGTACTTTAAGATAACCTTTTTTGGTCATATACATATTTGATAATATGAGTTTGATATTAAGTGAGCTAAATGCAACCAAGAACCCCTATTTATAAGATCTGCCGTCTTCTTGTTATAACAGGTTCTGTAGCGTTAGTGCACTTAGTTTTCTGAGACCTCGCACTGGCCCAAAATTGTAATTATTTACTGTTTTTATCAATTTATGAAGTCCATGTTTATTATGATGACGCATCAAACTAGTTCCAATCAAATTAATTCAAACAATCTACACATAAGAAAGCCAAAGCAATAGACTTTAAATCACTTAGAAGCAAAGTAACAATGAAACAATTTTCAAATTTCGACTATAAATATGAAGCAAGTATTGCATTTGAAGTCCAAACTAATAATGAAACGATTTTCAAATTTTGATTATAAATATGGAGAAAATATTGCGTCCGGATAACAAACGCGATACACGGCGAGGTCCGTTTTTTTCCTCAGCTTTTTTCATATATCACGTCCGTTATTCAGACATAGCTTACGTCCAAACTCCAGACATAATATTACTTTTTAAATATGCTCTCGTGTGCATCACATAATTTTGCTTGTGTAAATATCTATATAATTGTTAAACCTTCTTATTGCAAACCTTTTGCATGTGATGCGGACCATCCCCTAAGCACTGGGCAGTTATTTTGCACCGAGCAATCAGAGTCGCAGGTGAAATAAGAAAAACATTACATGATTATTACCCAGGGAGCAATTAAAGAAAGGTACGAAATGCAGAAACGAAAACGAAAAAAATACTGTTTTTCATTTTCATTTTTTTTCATTCATATATTTTCAGTCTCCGCCATAATTTTACTGTTCATTAAAAAAAAAAAAAAACTGTGCGAGCAATGACGCTTTGGCTGCGGAGCAAGTGATAAAAATTTGGTTTTTATCTACGTTCCAACCAAAACTTCAAATATAACACCATCAATTCCCCAAATTTCAAAATTTACAATTGAAGCACTCAAAACCTANAAAACTGTGCGAGCAATGACGCTTTGGCTGCGGAGCAAGTGATAAAAATTTGGTTTTTATCTACGTTCCAACAAAAACTTCAAATATAACATCATCAATTCACCAAATTTCAAAATTTACAATTGAAGCACTCAAAACCTTCAGCCCTTCTAAAATAGCTACCTCATGACGGATCGGTTGCCTCTGTAGATAGCCGGTGGCTATCATACATCATTCGTTTGTTTATCCCATAAACTTCAACATTTTCCCAATCAGAATAGAGTTAACCAACGTCTTTTCTAGAGGCGAAACCAGCTCTCTTTTGAGGGGGAGGGGGAGGGGGAGGGGGTACACAAACTGCCCTCTAGACCCAACGAAGAAGGGCCGAGGGGGAACCAATGGCAAAATAGTATTTTAGGAGAGGCAAAAATTAATATTTTAAGAGGGGTAAAATTAATATTTTAGAAGGGAAAAAAAAAGTAATTTGAATTAGAGAGGCTTGCTCCTATTANTGTTCGGCTCGTTAAACAAACGAGTCGAACACGAACACACTTTTTGAGCTCGAAATATAAACGAGCCGAACAAGAGTGAACCTACACCCCTAGGTGCATATGCCCATAAATCAATAACAAAACAATTGTCACCCTATATTTTGAATGTTGGATGATGATGAAAATAATAAAAAATCATCACCAATAACTATTGTTTGTTAATATTGACTTAGTTAAGGGCTTATTCTTAATTAGGATTAATGCCTTGTAAAGACGCTCATTGGGCCTTTTCAACGATAATGAATGAAGATAAGCAAAAAAAATGATAGGTGAAAGGGCACTAATTACATTTCTATTGTGTTTAGTAGATATGATGTTAGCTTAATAAATGTTTTAGAGGAGATAATCATGAAAAATTTATAGCCCAAGTTGGAGTCATTATTTTTGATAAAAATAAGTTAAACAAAATTTATAAGATACATAATTAGACTTATTGCACTTGTTGAAAAGATTTGTGCAACATTGATGTGATTATGGATGATAATTTATAGCCCAAACTGGCCTAAATTAGGGATAATATATGCTTGAGGAAGTGAAAATTTCACTTTTATTAGTAAATATGATTTTATTCATTAAAAAATTAGAGGAATCATTCATGATTGGGAGACAATAAAGAAAAGGTTTATCTCCAACTAGAAAACATTTAAAAAGATATATGAATTATTTCTATAGCAGGCAGAAAAAAACGCGTTTAAGAGAAAAAAGATACGATTTTGTCGATTAGTGATAATAATTAAGAAAATAAAACTGTTAATATCAAACAGAGCACATATTGAGATATTTGTGATATTTTTTCTATAATTGTTTATAACAATTGCAATTATGAATGGATACTTAACAAAGTTTTTTTTATATGCTTAGTATGGGCTATTAATTTCTAGTTTTATATCTTGTAATAGATAGATGTATATTAGAAGTAATAATATTGTGAGACTACAACTCATCACACTTTTTTACTTGAGTATTTGACATTATATCTAGGAATTTAATTGTGGTGTGACATAGATCTTGTTTTGGAGTTCTTAGTGGCACAACATATATATTTTTTGACATGTTAAGATCTTTAAGATGTACAAGAAAGTTTCATTTGTCATGAGAGACAAAGATGTAGAGGAAAAGACAATGTAAGTTGACAATTTGAGTTATTTCTTTGATATGTTGAACGATAGCATTTTGTTGAAATTAGATGGTTAGCAGTCAAGATTCTAAAAAAAAAGTATATAAATATGCTTAGGAATTAAATAATGAAAAAGTTTTAAATGATCATATAATTTGATTTGTATAGTGTCTTTTGTCCGATATCATATTATTATAATATTGAAGGTAGAAAAAGCGAGCCACTTTTTTGTGTGCAAAAATTTAGTGCCAAGTGCATGTTAAACTCAATGATATTATTTTATAATACAATATTTGCATTATAAGGATCTTTATAGGTTTTTTGTTCATGTTCTTAGATTTATAAGATTGTATAATTTTAAGTCTATAAGGGCTCTAAGAGTTTAGGTAACCCTAATGATTCTTTTGCTTGTACTATTTTATAGTGTGTAATTAATTTAGGCCAGTTTGGGGCAGTTTTTTTTGTTGCGGTTGCTTTTTGAAACACCACACTCCCGTTTCTTTCGTGCGTTCGACATGCTTATCCCAAAAAGCTGTCGCAGTTTTTTATTTAACGTGGTCGCAGGCTCGAACCTGTGGCCCGTGTTCTTCCCCCTGCTTATAACGTGATTGAACTTCGTTCTATATCACTAAACGTGTTTTGCCCTAGGCAACTGCTTGCTCGCATTTCTCCCTCGATTACTCCTCTATCGCGACTAGCATTGCCTCACCTCTTCCTCCTCCCTTCGATCTCTGGTTACTATGTGTTATTTTCGATCGCTTGTCTTTCTATATGCGATTTCTAGCGATTTCATGGGTTGGAATAATTTTCTTTTAGCGATTTTTTTTTTATTTTTTTTTATTTTTGATGAAATTCATATAATGGATGAAAGTTTATGCTTGATTTGGAATATGAAAATATAATGAGTGTTCATTTGTCTATATGTGATTAATGGCGATTTCATGGCTTGGAATGAATTTCTTTATGCAATTTTTCTAATTTTTTTGTTGAAATTTGGATAATGGATGAAAGTTTGTGCTTGATTTGGAATTTGAAAAAAGAAAGATTGTTCATTTTTTGATAGCAAGTTTTTGGGTGTTCTGCATGCAATTGCCTCAACTGAAAATTATGGGCAATTGCATGTATTTCTTGTAATTGATATAGACATGATAATAGCTAGTATTTCTATCTCCATCAATAAACTTGGAGACTGCTGGAGTTTCAATTTCATAGCCTAGGGGTTGTGGTTGAGCATTCTATGTGGTGGCTGTGGGTGTTTGAGTGGTGGTTGCGGGTATGAGTGCAAAGTGCAATGTGTGGTGGTTGTGTGTGTGTGTGTGTTGCACGAGGTTGTGGTTGGGTTGCACTATGTGGTGGTTGTAGTTGTTTGTGTGGTGGCTTTGGATGTGTGTGTGGTGATTGTGGGTATGTGTGTGGTGTGGGGCTATGAGTGGGTGCCTTGTGTGATGGTTGTGTGTGTGTGTGTGTGGTGTGGGGTTGTGGTTGGGTTGCACTATGTGGTAGTTGTGGGTGTTTGCGTGGTGGTTGTGGGTGTGTGGGTGTTTGTGTGGTGGTTGTGGGTGTGTGTGTGTATGTATGGTGTGGAGCTTTGGTTCGGTGTCCTGTGTGGTGGTTTTGGGTATGTGTGTGGTGTGAGGTTGTGGTTGGGTTGCACCGTGTGGTGGCCGTGGGTGTTTTTGTGGTGGTTGTGGGTGTGTGAGTGGTGGTTGTGTGTGTGGTGTGGGGCTGTGGTTGAATCCTCTATGTGGTGGTTGTGTGTTTGTGTGATGTGGGGTTGTGGTTGGGTTGCACTATGTGATGGTTGTGGGTGTTTATGTGGTGGTTGTGGGTGTGTGTGTGTTGTGAGTGGTGTGTGGTGGTTGTGGGTGTGTGAGTGATGTGGAGCAGTGGTTGGGTGCGCTGTGTGGTGACTATGGGTGTGTGTGTGGTGGTTGCGGGCGTGTGTGTGTTGATTGTGTGTGTGTGTGTGTGTGTGTGGTGTTGTGTGGAGCTTTGGTTGGGTGCCTTTTGTGGTGTATGTGGATGTGTGTGTGGTGTGGGATTGTGGTTGGGTTGTACTATGTGCTGGATGTGGGTGTTTGTGTGGCGGTTGTGTGTGTGTGTGTGTGTGTGTGTGTGTGTGTGTGTGTGGCTGTGAGTGTTTGTGTGTGGTGTGGGGTTGTGGTTGGTAGCTCAGTGTGGCGGCTGTGTGTGTTTGTGGTGTGGGGTTGTAGTCAGGTTGCACTATATGGTGGTTGTGGGTGTTTGTTTGGTGTTTGTGAGTGTGTGTGTGTGGTGTGTGGTGGCTGTGGGTGTGTGAGTGTGGGGCTATGATTGGGTGCCCCGTGTTGTGGTTGTGGGTGTGTGTGTGGTGTGGGGTTGTGGTTGGGTTGCACTGTGTGGTGGCTGTGGGTGTTTTTGTGGTGGTTGTGGGTGTGTGTGTGGTGTGTGATGACTGTGAGTGTGTGTGTGGTGTGGGCTTGTGGTTGGGTTGCATTGTTGCATTTGATGCTCTATTTTTTATTATGGGTTGCCTTGTTGCATTTATTGTTCTATGGTCTCTTGGTCTTTTATCTTTGTACGTAGCCTTATGGAAGGTAGGTCTTGGTGGGTTGCCTTTTTGGGTTTCCTTGTTGCACTTGTTGTTCTATAATCTGTTGGTCATGGTGGTTTGCCTTGTTGCATTTGTTGTTCTATAATTTGTTGGTCATGGTGGGTTTCCCTGTTGCATTTGGTGGTGGCTTTGTTAGTGTGGTGGTGGAGGTGTATTGAGTGATGGCTGTGTTGGGGCTATGGGTGTGTATGTGATTGTGGGGGTTTGTGGTAGTGTTGTTATCGTGGTGTTGATATGTATATATGTGAGTGATGGTGGTGGTGGCTATTATCTCTTTATAATTTCATTTGGGTTAGAGCATTTGGAATAAAGTGTTGGGGGTGGGTGATGACTATTGTCTCTTCTCTACTGTTATGAAATATTAATGTTTTTTATTTTCTTTGTTTAGTAAAGTATTGGTTAAGACCAAAGAAGTCGGTTTTTTTTTATTTGTTTCATGGGTTATTTGATTTGGATGTTTTCCTTTCTAGTACGAACAATCTATATGTTTATATGAATTTATTTTTGCTCATTATACTCCATCTTTAGTTTTTAAATGTTCTTTTAACGTTGTTTGATGCACACTTATTACCTGAACATAACACTTCTTTACTAAGGATTCACATCAAGAGAACCTGAGAAGAAGATTGTGGCAGTAGGAGTTTTGTTGTACAAATACTACAACTCATGAGTCGATCGAACTCCTTGCTTGACATCGACTTATACAAATACTACTACAAGGACAAACCATAAGATTCAGTAACATGTTTCATATATAAAACCTATATTTATAGACCCGCTCGATGAACTACATAGCCATCATGGGCTCCAAGGCTCCTTAAGAATGACATCAAATGAAGTGCTAGCAATAGCCCTCTACATTTTATCACAGAATGAATCAATGAGAGGAACAATGAAACGATTCTAGCATTCATCGAAGAAAATTAGCAACTATTTCTTAGTGGTTTTGAAAGCTCCTATTAGTTTGTCTGCAGAGATTATTAAACCAGAGGATCCAACATTCGAGACTACTCCAAAAATGATTGCAAATGACCCGTGGTATATGCCATTATTTTATGGTAGTTCTTTTTAGCATATTTCATTTAGCTGTTAATATGTCTTGCATGGTTATCACAACTTTTTTTCTCTGACAGAACTGCATTAGAGCGATTGACGGAACCCACTTGAATGTACGATTATCCAATATTGAAAAGATTGCATACATTAGACGGTGTGGATCACCCACACAAAATGTGACGACAGTATGTGACTTCAACATGTGCTTTAATTTTGTGATGGCTGGTTAGGAAGACAACTAACATGTACTCACATTTTTGCTTTTGCTACAAGAAATCAAAGACACGACTTTCCTCACCCACCTCCAGATTCATTAAGCTATCTACCACATTTATTTTTTGATAGTTTATTACTCATTATGATATTTAGGAAAAAAAAATTTATTGGTCGATGCTAGATATCTCTTACAAAGAGGGTATCTAAAGCCAATTACAAATACAAAATATCAATTTCCTGATTTCGAAAGATCCATCAGTGTTTAACAAAAGGCACTCCTTACGCGACATAATTTAAAGAACATTTAGAGTGTGGAAGAAGAAATGAGTCATTCTGCGCGATATGCCGACTTATCTATTTCCAAAATAGGTACAGGTTGTAGTGGTCACAATGACACTCCACAACTACATTCGATGGCATCATTCTCCAATGGATGTTGACTTCAGCATGACTGACGATGATCACATGCAGGTGCCACCAAAAGCATTTGAATTTCACTTAGGTTAATCTATGCCACAACCAGAGACAGAATCACATGAAGGTTACAACCAGGATGGCTAGGGTGCCACAAAAATAGTTGAATTGCGAGAGCGGATCACAGACACCTTTACTGGTTGTTGATTAGACGATCTTATTTATTTAAAAAAGTTCAAGTTTTTTTTTCCATTCCATGTATTATTGATATTTAAGATATTGTAAGTTTTATGCTGTTTGTAATTGTTTTTTCTTTTTTTTCGATTACTTTTTTTTTTGTAGGTTTGTGAAGTTCATGAAAAGACGTTCGACCTTGTGGGTTTTTTGGGATGACCTATTAATCACTGTTTGTTGGTGTCACATGTGAAATCCTGATAAAGACAATCAAGTTCTTCTTTTCTTTTTCTATATTGGGGTTTTTGAGGTACTTTTGGATGGAATGCTTAGTCATTGTTTTTTAATGCCACATGTGAAATCTTGTTAAAGAAAACCAAGTTTCTTTTTTCTTTTCGATGTTGGAGGTTTTGAGGTACTTCAAGCTAATCTTTTTTGGTGATATACATATTTGATAATATGAGTTTGATATTCAGTGAGCTAAATGCAACAAAGAACCCATGTTTATAAGATCTGTCATCTTCTTGTTATAACAGGTTCTGTAGGGTTGGTGTACTTGGTTCTCTGAGATCTCGCACTGGCCCAAAACTATAATTATTTACTGTTTTTATCAATTCATGAAGTCCATGTTTATTATTATGACACATCAAACTAGTTCCAATCAAATTAATTCAAACAATCTACACATAAGAAAGCCAAAAGCAATAGACTTTAAATCAGTTAGAAGCAGAGTAATAATGAAACAATTTTCAAATTTCGGCTATAAATATGAAGCAAGTATTGCATTCGAAGTCCAGACTAATAATGAAGCGATTTCAAATTTTAATTATAAATATGGAGAAAATATTGCGTCCGGAGTTCAGACGCAAGTTGTGTCCGGATAACAAACACGATACATTGAGAGGTCTATTTTTTTCGTCAGCTTTTTCCATATACCACTTCCGTTATTCAAAAATAGCTTACGTCCAAACTCCAAACATAATATTACTTCATAAATATGCTTACGTGTGCATGTGCATCACATATTTTTGCTTGTGTAAATATCTATATAATTGTTAAATCTTTTTATTGCAAACCTTCTGCATGTGATGCGGACCATCCACCAAGCACTGAGCAGTTATTTTGCACCGAGCTATCAGAGTTGCAAGTGAAGTAAGAAAAACATTACATAATTATTACCCAGGGAGCAATTAAAGAAAGGTACGAAATGCAGAAACGAAAACGAAAAAAATACTGGTTTTCATTTTCATTTTTTTTCATATATTTTCAGTCTCCGCCATAATTTTACTGTTCATTAAATAATAATAATAATAATAATAATAATAAAACTGTGCGAGCAATGACGCTTTGGCTGCGGAGCAAGTAATAAAAATTTGGTTTTTATCTACGTTCCAACCAAAACTTCAAATATAACATCATCAATTCCCCAAATTTGAAAATTTACAATTCAAGCACTCAAAACCTTCATCCCTTTTTAAGTAGCTACCTCATGACGGATCGGTTGCCTCTGTAGATCGCCGGTGGCTGTGTTTATCCCATAAACTTCAACATTTTCCCGAACAAAATAGAGTTAACCAACGTCTTTTCTAGAGGTGAAACCAGCCTCTTTAGAGGGGGAGGGGGTGCACAAACTGCCCTCTAGACCCAAGGAAGAAGGGTCGAGGGGAACCAAGGGAAAAATAGTATTTTAGGAGAGGCAAAATTAATATTTTACGAGGGGTATAATTAATATTTTAAAAGAGAAAAAAGAGTAAATTTTCGTCTCATGTAAATAAAAATTTGAATTAGAGAGGATTTGAGAGGGGGGACAATTGCCCCCCTTGGGACCCATCGTGAGTCCGCCCATTTGTGAGCATTAGTTAGTGTTCTGCTTGTCTTACCCTATCTCTTCCAATTNATTCTTAGGACTAATCACCATTAAACTTTTCTTTGGCTCCCCTGACCCAACTAGTCACCAACTCAGCCCTGGCCAGCCGCCTTAGTCAATAGAGAGCTCAAAATTGAGGAAGCCACCCTATCTTTGAACTAATAATTGAGCCCATCTCTTGTGGCACTTCACCATTAGATGCTTGCGCTGCTCAACCCTCCAACTCAGCTTCTAGAGACCAGTCAATACGAGCTCAGGGCTCACCCCTTGGCCATGGATATAAAATCGACCTCTTTCGACCATTGAAAGAGAGCATCCAATTCCCTGAGGAGACTGCCAAATTCTCACCAAAGCCTCTCCAAGTCTCCCTGAGTTCAATCCCACAGTCTTCATCCACCCATTTCCACTANTTTCTTAGGACTAATCACCATTAAACTTTTCTTTGGCTCCCCTGACCCAACTAGTCACCAACTCAGCCCTGGTCAGCCGCCCTAGTCACTAGAGAGCTCAAAACTGAGGAAGCCACCCTATCTTTGAACCAATGATTGAGCCCATCTCTTGTGGCACTTCACCATTAGATGCTTGCGCTGCTCAACCCTCCAACTCAGCTTCTAGAGACCAGTCAATAAGAGCTCAGGGCTCACCCCTTGGCCATGGATATAAAATCTACCTCTTTCGACCATTGAAAGAGAGCATCCAATTCCCTGAGGAGACTGTCAAATTCTCACCAAAGCCTCTCCAAGCCTCCCTGAGTTCAATCCCACAGTCTTCATCCATCCATTTCCACTGTTAAAGCCCAATTTCTCACTTGAAATCTAGGGCAATTTTCTATCACTCCACAAAACTCTCCCAGACTTCAAATTAAAACACTCCTAAGCTTCCTCAAACAAAGAGAAGAAGTTCTCCATCAAAACCTCTCTCTCCCGAGCATGTTAACCCACGTCTAGACCAAAGCTGCATCACCCTTTGGTTGAAATCCTACTTAGACTTTATACCAGAGCAAGGTGACACTTTAAGGAGGTTCGTTGGACTATAAGGAAGCTTCCACAAGCACCCAATCGAGTCCTCACCTCTTGGGCAAAGATATATTTCGGAATCCCTAATTTTAAGCTTGGTTTCATTAATTAGGAAGTAAAATTATATTTCATATGTATGTGACCGTATAAATAGGTTTTCCTTGATTAGATATGAACAAACCCCATGTGATTTTATTGAGTATCGAGCGAGATCTTAAGGTTTTAGTGTGGATGATTCTCGATTTAGAATAGATGGGGATGATGAACGGATGTCATCCATCCGCACGTGTATTGTTTGAATGACATAGGAGGCGTCGAATGGGAGAAAGTTTAATAAAGTGCAGGCCAAGTCAGCCATGACACGAAATGTGGCATCGAATGGGAGCACGCGGTGTGGAGTTTTGGAGCTACAAAGGATCCAATCAGTGCCGCGTGGATAAGTATAAAAATAGGGTCTCTTTTATTTATTTAAATTCAGAAACTTTAATAATTCATAACTTGGTGTAGAAAATTCATAAAAATAAAATAAAAATGCCATGTTTCTTATAGAATAGAGGAAAATATTATAGACTAAAAATAAGAATTATTTACTATGTATTTTGTATTTTAATTATATTTAATTAATTATTAATCACCTTGGCTTAAAATTTGAAGGGCCTATTTTGCATATGGTTAGAGATGTTATCTGATTTTTCCAAAGTCAGAGAACACCTTTAACCCTAAAAGCCCTAATTTTCAAGACTACTTGCCTAATTTTATTTAAAATAATTATAAAATTAACACATAATTCATAAAAATATGAGACTTATTTTGGTAGTTTTCTTGTGGTCAGGGGATTCTAGGAAAAATAAAAAATGAGTTTGAATAAGTATGTACAATACTATAGCTAATTAAGTCATTAAAACTCATAAACAATTAAATTAATAAAATATAATCTAAAAAATCATGTCAATTGTTCCACACCATAAATAATGAGTATTTTAATACACTGTAAAAATTTAAAACCCATTTGAAGTTTATTTAATATTAAAGTCTATTTTTCAAGGTAAATGAGATTTTGCATTAAAATAATTAAAATAAAAAAATATAATAAGGAAAATTATGAAAAGTGGTTTAAGTGTTCCTTGTGATCACAGGAACCTAATAAAAATAAATTTGTATTAAAATAAATAGTTCATTTATGAGCTACTTTAAATTAAAAATATTTAAAAATAATTAAAAATTGCAAAATTTTAAAAATACACCAAAATGTTCCTAATTATTCAGTGATCACTAGAGACCCTTTAAACTTTTTTTCCTACTTTTTATAATGTAGTTATGTATTTTTAAATGCTAAAAATGTTTTTTCCTTAATTTTTCATTAAAAATATTATAACAAATTAAATAAAAAATCATAAAAATGAAAAGTTTATTTCTCTAAGTTCTCTGGATTTAGGGAGATTTAAAAATATAAAAAGTAATTTTTGAAATTAAATTATTTTTTTGATTTAATTAATCATTATAATTAATAAATAATTATAATAATTTAAATATAATTTAAAAAATCATGAAATTTGGTCTAAGTGGTCCTCTAACCTTGGTTAACCTCCAATAATTTTTCCATTATCAGAAACTTTTCTTTGATTAATTAAATAAAGTAACATTAAAAATTCTTATTTTTGAGCTAAAATAATTATTAAAAATTAAGTAAAAATAAGAAAATCATTATTTCACCTCTGATATTTTAATTGACCCATGAGTGAGGTGCCATAAAAATTTTTAATTCATTTGAATTGTATTTGATGAGTTATGCAGTGGAGAGCCTNGTAAAAATAAGAAAATCATTATTTCACCTCTGATATTTTAATTGACCCATGAGTGAGGTGCCATAAAAATTTCTAATTCATTTGAATTGTATTTGATGAGTTATGCAGTGGAGAGCCCTAGGGGCAAAATGGTAATTTTGAATTTTGATGCCCTAATTAAATTTTAGTTAAGTCAAAATTAAAACAACATCTTTTTTAAAATAAAACAAAAAACATAATACGTTCTTTTGGATTTACGGGAGTCTCTCGGATGAGGGAACCCACGGTTGCTAACGAGATCTCCCTAGCTTAAATACGCTTAACAACTCATTTTGACTAAGTAAATTCAAATAAAAATAGTGGTATCAGAATGAGGGAACCGTGGGATCCTAGTCGACGTCGCTCTAATCAACTTTAAACCCCCCAATAAAACATTTGAACAACAAAACCAAAACATTGAAACATACATGGTGAAACCTTTTGAACTTTGAACCTGGAGCTTGGAGCAAGCTAAAGCCAACTGAGGACAAAATTCTACAACACCAAATCGATCTACAACAACAATCTTCTCTTAGAAATAAATAATAATTCATAGGATTTCAAGGTTATTTTCCTAGCGCAACATAAATCCTCACCTCATCTTTAGGCCTTACACAACCATGTTGTGCAATTTAGGCCCTAACTCGCTTTAGACTCTGAGGTTGTCTTTCGTTACGACATAAACCCTCATTTCTTCCAGGCTATTTGTATGATTACATCATGAAAATGTAATCCCTAATAAATGAAATTGGCATGATGAAATATTTATTAATAGATCTTCGAAATTGAAGTCAAACCATATGATAACTTGGGAAGTCACCGATGTTCTCCTCAGGATCCGTGACATACCCTAGTTTTCTTCCTTCGGATTCCATAATAAATGTTCAAACTTGAGCCTTTTCCATTTGATGCTTCCTTGTTCAACCATGAAAATTCCTAAACTTTAAAATTTTATATACAAATATTTTTTGATCTAAATCGAGAGTTTTCTTAGGCGATTTCGATTGTCGAAGATGTAATTAACTATAGAGGCTTGCTTTATAGGAAACTTTAGAACCCAGTCTAATATAAACCTTATATAATCTTTTATATTAGATAGGGGAGATTTGTCGGTCAACATAAATAGTTTCGTAGACTAAAACAGATGTCATAAATTCTTTAGTTTATTTAATCAAGCCTCATTAGCAAGTAACGTGTATATTCCTCGGGATAGACACATCGCTTACGGTGTTGTGCTCGTTTATCTAAACTATTGTCTATATGGGATCAGTTTGGTCTCATATTTTCAAAATNGGATTATAACATTTGTATACAATCTACTCTTTTTTTCTTTAAGAATGGCACTTGTGGTGTTGCATATGTAATCACATAAGAATTGGGTCTTGTGTATGTTTTTATTATTCACTTTTCTCACAAGTACCACCCAATTTATCTGCTAAACAGAACTACTGTACTAANGGATTATAACATTTGTATACAATCTACTCTTTTTTTCTTTAAGAATGGCACTTGTGGTGTTGCATATGTAATTACATAAGAATTGGGTCTTGTGTATGTTTTTATTATTAACTTTTCTCACAAGTACCACCCTATTTATCTGCTAAACAGAACTACTGTACTATATTTTTTGATCTTGGATTGGCCAAAGATGGACCTTTGCATGAATATAACTATAGTGTTAAGCATTATTGCATATGGCTTGTACATAAAAAATATATCACATGAGAAAAATGGCATAACTTAAGCCCATCACAAAAAAAAAAAAAAAATTTAAAATTTGCATTCATGATAGGATTTGCATTGGTCACTGAAATTCTTCAACAAACTAATGGGCATTCATGTTGGTTGTGGTGTATTTGAGGATGTGTAAAATTCCTATTATTGTCAAATAATTACCAAAAAATTTAAAAATTAGGAAATCATACATAAAAAAGGAAGAATAAATGTTTTTAAAAATGATCACATTGTACCCCATGAAACAATCAGGTAATAAACATAGATGGGTAGCACATGGGGAGGCATTTTCTACTTCGACTATTAAACACTCTTTCTCTTTTCCTGCAATATAAAATATGCAAGAGATTAAAGCAACTTCAACCATGAGTGAATTTCTTAAAAAATGAATATCAATAGTAATATTTTACATTTAGCTCTCTTCTTTTTCTCTTAATTCATTTTTAATTTGTCATTAGAAACACCCTTTGGTCATATCTTTGTCGGGTCCTTTAGATTCACAGTGCAATCTTTCTTGTCAGACTTTTTTTTTGTTAGGCTTATGATTGATTTGAGGTAGTTTCCTACTTAATATTGAGTCAACGTCATCATTTATTATTAGCCTCTTGATTTCCTTAGGCCTTAGCGCTTATTTAACATGAATATTTATGGACGTGGGTTTGAAAAAAAACAACTATTGAGGAACCATTCTACACTTGCAACTTTTGGGAAGATCTGTAATCATTTCCGAAGCATAAATCTCTCTTAGCACCTAAAGGTCATCGTATGAAGAGATTGTTGTATGGAATCTTTGCTATATTTTCATGACTTATAACATAGTGTGGCGGGAACATAATAAACTCATAATTTCAAATTTATTATAACTACAACTTATATAAAGTGCTACTTTGTTAATTTAACAATCCAATATTTTTGTTGTTCTCTCACTATCCAAATTTTTAATGTAATATTTCAAAGGACTATGATCAANTAATTTCAAATTTATTATAACTACAACTTATATAAAGTGCTACTTTGTTAATTTAACAATCCAATATTTTTGCTGTTCTCTCACTATCCAAATTTTTAATGTAATATTTCAAAGGACTATGATCAGATAACTCTATAGAAAACCCATATACCCTATGTAGAAATACTTATTTAAAAAATGAGTACATCTTTCTTGAATAGAATGAAACAGCTTTTAGCAACCGGTATAATTGTAGATTGAGTGCGTCTAGATTTTTCATCCTTCTCATTTCATATCCATATTGACATGACACTCTCAAGTCCCAAAAAATAATCAGTGATAGAGAATGTATTNAATGAGTACATCTTTCTTGAATAGAATGAAACAGCTTTTAGCAACCGGTATAATTGTAGATTGAGTGCGTCTGGATTTTTCATCCTTCTCATTTCATATCCATATTGACATGAAACTCTCAAGTCCCAAAAAATAATCAGTGATAGAGAATGTATGTTGGAAATACCATGAAATACATTATTTGTAGACTCACTTCATTATGTGTATAAGATTCATAAACTAAATAATATTTACTAAATGTTGTTGAGAATTTATGCCTAATGTTGTAGAGCTCACATAGCCAAACATTGCAGTGTAGGTTCCCTCTATCAAGCATCTCGACCAAGGTTTGCCTGCACTTCTCTTCTGAATCACATTTATTCATTAATGTATAAAATAAATTATTTATTATTTTATAAATATACCTTTGAAGAAAATTTCTTAAATATACATCACTGACATAATGTATGATGAGTATAAGGAAATGCATCTTCTATAGCTCTCTTCATTGCTTGATCACGATTAGTGAATAATGTTAATGGATTCTTATCATCCATTATACGATGAAATAATTTAAAAAACCACTTGAAGTAGTGATACGCCTAAAAATTACCTACTTTTTCATATATATTTTATGCTCTATTTTAATTATTTTTAATGATATTACACTTTAAAGGAGTTTATTTTTCATATTTTTGGTTTCAGGAACAAAAAATGAACTTTTGGAGAAAATGAAGCAAAAATGGTGTAATTTGGAGTAAAAACGAGCAAGAAATAAAATTTTGACTTGACACATTTTGATATGTCTTTCTATGCTTAATTTACTTTACATTTCTCACGTGTTTTGAATTAAATTACTCTTTAAAGAAAAATTATTTTTATACTTATTTTGTAGGTATATCTGTTAGGAGCAAAATGCAACTGAAACGGGGCGAAACGGAGCCAAGCGAAGCAAAATGGTGGAGCTGCAGCAGAGTGGCACATGATGCGCCAAAATCTAGAGAATTGGTGCATGATGCACCAGAGATGACTTTTGGCAGANTGGTGTAATTTGGAGTAAAAACGAGCAAGAAATAAAATTTTGACTTGACACATTTTGATATGTCTTTCTATGTTTAATTTACTTTACATTTCTCATATGTTTTGAATTAAATTACTCTTTAAAGAAAAGTTATTTTTATACTTATTTTGTAAGTATATCTGTTAGGAGCAAAATGCAACTGAAACGAGGCGAAACGGAGCCAAACGAAGCAAAATGGTGGAGCTGCAGCAGAGTGGCACATGATGCGCCAAAATCTAGAGAATTGGTGCATGATGCACCAGAGATGACTTTTGGCAGATTAAGGCAGTTCAGAATGATTTTTTTTTGGAATTTTCAAAGGGACACTTGTTTGGAGTGATTTAACGCATCTAGACACTTTGGAAGGTTTTTTTATGAATGAATATGTCTATTGGATTAATGGACATGTCTTTTGAATTTACAAGAAAACTTTTAGATAATTTTTTGGAGGAAATTTTGAATTATTTTTGGAGTGAGTCAGCCTTTTATAAAAGAGAGGGAAGTATAGAGCTTGAAGAAGAGTTTTGGGGGCACGAGTTTGGTGAGGTGTGCGTGTGTGTGTGTGTGTGTGGTGTGAGAGTAAGAGGAAGAAGAAGGCAAGAGAGATAAAGTCAATGGCTTGAAGATTTTTTATCACGAGAATATAGTTGTGTAAAAATCATAAAGTTGACTCCGCTATGCAACAGTGCTAAAAGCTTGATGCAATATTTTATTAATAAGAAATTTAAGCAAATAATGTTGGGATTCTACGCAAGTATACGTATCGTTATCAAATAATAAAGAACTTTCTATTTAAGCCCGAAATATCGATCCCACAGGGAATGCTTAAATTTGAAATGATAAATTTACTAGGAAATTCACTGAAGGTCAAAACAAAATTACTGTCACTAATTTTGAATGTTTAGATATTATCAGAACAAAATTATTTAACTAATAACAAAACTGAAATACAAAGTTTAAATAGTAACTACTAAACTATTAAACTATGTTTATGTGACGAAAATTTCTTATGTGAAAAAGCATCTTTCCCACAATAATGAGGTTTTGGTAAAATCAGATGAGATAAATGGTTCAAATATGTATTGTTCCAAATAGGAGCAGTTTTAATTCTCTACCCTCATACAATTAGGGCTGTAAGAAAAACTCGTTGTTCGCGAACAGCTCATGTTTGGCTCGTTAAGTAGCTCGTGTTCGGCTCGTTCGTTAAGTAAACGAATCGAACATGAACAAATTTTTAAAGCTCGAATTATAAACGAGCCAAACACGAACAACTCCTTTTTCACTCGTGTTCGGCTTGTTTAAGCTCAAAAAAATATATNGCAATATTTTATTAATAAGAAATTTAAGCAAATAATGTTGGGATTCTACGCAAGTATACGTATCATTATCAAATAATAAAGAACTTTCTATTTAAGCCCCAAATATCGATCCCACAGGGAATGCTTAAATTTGAAATGATAAATTTACTAGAAAATTCACTGAAGGTCAAAACAAAATTACTGTCACTAATTTTGAATGTTTAGATATTATCAGAACAAAATTATTTAACTAATAACAAAACTGAAATACAAAGTTTAAATAGTAACTACTAAACTATTAAACTATGTTTATGTGACAAAAATTTCTTATGTGAAAAAGCATCTTTCTCATAATAATGAGGTTTTGGTAAAATGAGATGAGATAAATGGCTCAAATATGTATTGTTCCAAATAGGAGCAGTTTTAATTCTCTACCCTCATACAATTAGGGCTGTAAGAAAAACTCGTTGTTCGCGAACAACTCATGTTTGGCTCGTTAAGTAGCTCGTGTTTGGCTCGTTCGTTAAGTAAACGAATTGAACATGAACAAATTTTTAAAGCTCAAATTATAAACGAGCTAAACACGAACAACTCCTTGTTCACTCGTGTTCGGCTCGTTTTAGCTCGAAAATTTTAGCTCGAAAAAAAAAAATATAACTATTTATATAACAATATATTACATATATTATTTATATAATAGTATTATATATATTTATGTCTAAGTTTAAATCATAACACCTCATGTGGCAATGTGGTTAGTGCATTTTTTTGTATATATTTGATCCAGATTCGAATATCGCACTTTACATCTATTTTTCTCAATTTAAGTTTAACGAGCCAATTTCAAGCCGAACACAAACACAAGTATTTTAATCGAGCTGAGCACAAACACACTATTCACAAGCCAATTTCGAACATGAGCTGATTTCAAACACAAGCTATTTCGAACGAGTTGAACACGAGCCCAACCTGAGCTCGCTTAAGCTTGGCTCGTTTACAGCCTTAGATGCAATGTTATAGAAAATCATTGGCTAATCCTAGGTTTAGTCCCTAAATCCGTGGCTAGTCTAGGATGATACTGACTCCCATCTCAGAGCTCCAACTTCCCTTCACCTGAAGGCTAATTCTCACTTTAGTTTTAAACACTAAGACCGAATTGGGGAATTTAGTCTGTCATCCTAAGGATTCTCCAATTCTACGCCTAACAAAGTATATTTCTTTATTTATTTGCACTTAACTTCATGAACGAAAGTATCCTTCATGGAATCAAATGTGATCCTCACTCTATTGTAGAACTCATACTCCATTTCCCATATCACATATTTCACAATATATTTTAACAATTCAATTGGCCAGATTAAAAAGTAAATTAAGTTCGGTGTTGAAAAATCATCATAATTTATTTTATATTTTATTATTGGCGCATCCATATTATCTATTCATTTCAACATATCTTAGAGTAGGGAGAAAGATAAAGTAAACTACTCAGACTTTATGAGAAAGATATAATAAAACACAAATTTCATATATAAAAGAAAGTTCATACAATACTAATAAATAAACAACACTTATTTGAAACTCTTTCTCAAATCAAATCCCTTGTAGTCTCTTCTAGGAATTGTAGGAAGAAGAAATCTCTCATTCTCCAACACTCTTAGAGAATAACTTACACTTAATATCACCACAAAAATATAAATTATAAGAACAATGGAATCTAAATGGTTGTGGAATGAAAAATGGAAAAATGTTTGATGCGTAAAAGGTTGAATTGGGACGATGAGATGTCAGGAAGAGTCATTTTTCTGATCAATTTTGGCCCTAAACAAAGCCTAAGGTTGGTTCTCTAATAGGTGCCTCCAAAAAACTCTTCAAAAAGCGTCCAAATTTATTGAATCTTCTATAAACAGGGGCTGAACCAACATTGGCCCCATTGGCGTCAGTGTTCCGCAATTTAATTCGCTTCTCTCTGTCAAACGGCGTCGTCAGCGCCAAGTAAAATTCACCATCTATTTTTTATGTGAGGATTAATTTATCTAAATAGCCTTTAATGATTTTGAACTTCACTATCCTCTTTTTAAAGTAAAAAACTTGTCACATTCCTCCACTTACAAATTTATATTAGCTTAACGATTTCATGAAGTTTAATTCTTTTCTTCTTACATGAACCTTTAAGATTTTTAATATTTCAAAAATATAAATTTCTTTACTTAAAATAGAAAGACATAGTCTTATTCTCTTATACCAAATATCTTAATCTCTAAAATTAACCTTTATTATTTAAAATTTTTACTTAAGTTTACTATATATTTATAAACATAAATATAATTATCTAAAGTTAACCCCTAATACTAAAGGTCATGTTAAATTTAAAATTTTTGAAAATATAGCTAAGTGAGGACAAATAAAACTAAGTTTTATTCTTTTTTCAAAAAAAAATTTCATTCCCCCTAAACTTAAATTTTTAAAAGATTTAGCATGAAGAACTGAAAAGTAAAGGGTGAAAGAAAACATTAAATACATAAAGAAAAGACATACCTGTTGAAGGTTCGGATTTTGAAACTTAATTCTGAAATATTGCAGGTGCTAATATAAAAAGCTACAAGACTTAAAACATTAAATTGCACATAATACATATAAAATCTGCTAAGAAAGAGTTAATTATAGTACATTTAACAACATACTAAAACTAATAACAAAACTAAACTGAATTCCAGAAATGAAAACAACTNACCAGACAGAAACACGAGCAGATGTATTTTGTTTGGATTTAATATCCCTCCAAATTTCTTCTCTCATCCGAGAGGATATTGCACATCCCAATTTTCTGAGTAACTCATGGACTGAACAATTTTGTTTGACAGCTAATTGTTGAAAAACTGTACTAACTTGAGAAACAGGATGAATTTCCTTCCTTTCCCTACTCTGTTCTTGAGAAATTGGCAGAGTAGCAACAATCTTTTGGATATTTTCATGTCCTTCGGCATTCATAAGAGGATAGAATTTACCTCTTCTTAACATCGGATAGATTTCTGGTAATTCCTCTTCCTTTTGATAAGGTTCTTCTTCAGTAGATATTTTCTCAGGGATCTGTCTTTTAGCTACTTTTCGGGCTTTCCTATTGCGATTTCTCTTCTGAGATCGAGTCAATGGTACAGTCTTTGAACTTGATCCGATTTCAAAAGTTGAAGGTACAACAGTTAATCCTTCAGTCGGATCTTCTATTATCATGATTTCCTTTCCCTTAGTGGTAGGGACAACTGTCTTTGTTGGTGTTATTGTATCAATAACAGAGGTCTTAGTTTTCTTGTGAACTGGAAAATCATCAAGAGAATTCAAGTTGAATTCAGCAGTAGGTTCTTGTACTTCTGGAGCAGCAATTCTTAGTTTTTTTGTGAATTGGAAAGTCATCAAGGGAATTCAAGTTGAATTCAGCAGCAGGTTCTTGTATTTCTAGAGCAGCAATTTTTACAACAATAAAAGGAGCCTTCCCAAGGATGACCTCGAGATCTCCAAATCCTGTTCCAAACTTGATGGTAGTAGCAACATTGCGGGCCTC